>CAUHTR010001404.1:0-80471 GCA_959609185.1 Schmidtea polychroa | reverse complement strand
TATGAGAAATTGAAAATGAATCAAAATTATTCAATTAATGCAAACTACTACGAGAACATATGCCTCGAAAATGGAACGGTAGTGAGAAACCAACGGTCACGGTTTAAGAGTGAGACCCAGTCTATCTATCTCAGAGACGAGCCAAATCGTATAACCCTGAGTGTTGGAAATGGACCGGTAACAATATATAGAAAATCAGGAAATGATGAAAGAGTTGTTATTAACTACAAACAAAGAACCCTGACTATATTAGATGCCGGTAATCATTTTTTTACACTTTACACTTCTGATTTAGAGACGGTATGGGAATTAACAGTTAAATATCAACGATGGCTAACCGAACCAGGCAGATGGCAAACAGTTTTCGTAGAAGTCAAGGCGATCAATGAATCGAAACGAACATCATATACAACCACATCACCTTTCCAATTACCAACCCAAAGGACGACAAAACTTAACACAAATAAACTAATGATGACAAATTCGGATTTGACAGTCAACTATTGTGAATATTTCATTTACATTTTAATAACAGGTTTTCTCATCTTGTCAGTAACATTCATAACCATCACTATCTTGATATGTGTAAAAGAGAGACAACTAACTATCCTTCAACCACCATCATATTCATATTATGAAACAAGACTATAAATTGTGATCTGCTTGCTATAAATAATGTATAAATATATATTGCATTATATCGACAATGTGCATGTTTTATAAGTATCATAGGATGAACTGTGCGATTTGTTTGATAGGGTTCAAGGCAAGGTAATACAAAAACTGATTATCATTTAATTTCAGAAAATGCAAGAAGCCTCGGAAATGTCGTGCAAAGAGTGCAAAACAAATACACAAGAACTGAAGCGGAAGTTTCGTAGTATGCAGGGTAGGATAACGGATTTGGAGGAAGAAAACTTCCGTCTGAAAAAGCGGTTGGATCGTATGGAGATCTTACTATTTCAGCATGAAGCAGATTTCGTGATGTTTCGGATGAAGGTAGAAGAAATATCGGAGGAATCGGAGGATGAGGATGAGCTAAATCAGTTGGATTAAATAAACCATTTGAACGGACCCTGTTTTTTTTGTCCTCGGAAAATATAAGTAAATAAATTAACAAATTGATAAACAAATAAATAAATAAATATGTGGAAAATAAATAAATAAAGTAACAAATAGATAAATCGAATAAATAAATTAACAAATAGATAAAAAAAATAAACAAAGTAAAACGAGCAAATAAAAAAATAAAAACGAAAAAAATGACTGCCTTAAATAAATGTTAGAAATAAACGACAGTAAATGACTGAATAGCAATTGGATGACTAGTAATTGATGAATAAATTAGCATAACTGAATAACCATGGGTAACCTACTGGGGTGGGAGAACAAAATTATAACCAATAAATATTAGTAAGTAAGGAATAGTTTCATAGTAGCTACAATTTCCAGTAGGAACAAAGGCTAATCACGAAGAGGAACACAATTACCCCACCCTTTCTAGCACAATTTAAGGGAGGTAGATCGACTATCCCAATAGAGATATTATCCAAAAATAGAAACAAATGTATGCTGAACATTTTATTTATGAGTAAAATTTTTATTATTCCTCATCGGAGTCCAGCAAAATAGGACTTTGGATGCCGCAGTCCCATTCCTTGCGTACATTGCAAGGCGGGCGTCTCTCGAGCCTGCTGGACGTATCCACGCAGGCGAAGGTGCGCTTCAATCCCTTTCGACGCGGTGGTAAAGGGACCCTGAAAAATGAAAATAAAAACCTGTTAGCATATCAGTCAAATAACCATTCCACAACATCCAGATGTTCAAACTTAGGTGCCGTGACAACCTAAATTAGTAATAGTTGAAAAAAAAATGAAATAAAGACTATGTAAAAGTCCGTACCATGGTGCCCTCGATAAATAGTTAGTACAGAGAAATAGCAGATCTTTAAGAATTACGTAATAAATACTAGTGAAAATACAAATAAATAAGTATTAATACGGCTAAAATTGTTAGGAAAAATGCAAGCTCAATCATTAACAAATATAGAGTAGGTGTAATTAAAGGTTTGCTTTTATTGTGTAAATAAATGTATACAAAATGGGAAAATTGAAAATATATACCACAGAACATGAGTGTAGTATAGAGGTAGTTACATAAACAAAATAAAAAACTAAAGTTAAAAAGTAAATAATTTAGTTTAATAAGCAACACGAGCACTTGCAATCACCGGGGTTTGGCTACCCTGGACAGCGATTGCAAGTGTTCGGTTGCTATGAGGGAACGCAATACGAATAACTAATAATTGAGGACAGCATGGTAAAAATCAAAAAATCACTTACGTCCATACTATTGAAAGATAATATTACTAAAAGACAAAAAAAAATAAGACAAAAATAAAATATAAAATTCTTACTTGAAGATTGAAAAGGCAAAACTAATGAGAAGCGGTAATAAAGAAACTTATATAGGGCGCTTATCAGTACGGGGTACGTTAGTAAACCGCAGGGTAATTAATTATAAAGCTTATCAGTACGGGCTACGTTAATAAACCACAGGGTAATTAAATATTCCATCTAGATATCCGGAATATTAATGATCATCGCAGATAGGCCAGCATGAACACTTGTCAACTTTATCAGACGGAAAGATACAAGTGGCATATGGACTTCTGAAATACCGACAAAAAAAGATTGTTGATACCGCTAGCGCTTATAAAGTTGAGAAAATAAAGGGATATAGGAGCCCTGGGAATCGGTCGGTATGGTAAGGGACGTAATGAATAAATTAGAAGTAGAAAAGTATGAATATTTTTGCCATGCTGATAACAATTAAAAGGTATCGGTTAAGTTCAAACAAATTTCAATAGTTAACAGAATCGCAAACGAGAACCACAATGACTAAATAAATAATTTATTTAATACGTTGGGACCAGGGTGAAGCAATAACATATGACGGCGAATAATAATAAAATAGTTATACTGTCGATAAGTAATAAAATCAATGCCGACTTATCAATGACCGGATTGAAATGGCGACCAAAATTAAGAAAATAAAACTTGAATAAAGGAGATCTGTGAACCTTGTTGTGATCCCGAATGAGCGTGAACCTGTATGAGTCCGAATGAACATAAATGAACCTGAATACATATAAGCTCTAAAATCAAATACCTGTAGCATCATGAAGGCCATGGCTTGCCATGCTTATCCTTTACACTGCCAGAAGAATTCCAGGAAAACCTCGTTTAATGTTGGAGTTTCTAGCATATACCGAATTTATGAATAAAAGCTTCAGTCTACATAAAGGCGAGAATTAATCTCCCCTTTGGCCAAATGGCCCATATGAATTGATTAAAATAAAATTTGAATTTTATTTTACTCTTTAACCCGTCTATACTCTCCTGTCGAGTTCAACCGCTTCTCTAATCCGAGCAAAAGAAAACGCCTCACACACGCAGAACAGACGAAACGAAGACGTAATGAATTGACTGCCATGGAAGCCACGTTGTTCGCTATTCCATCATCGGTCAAGTCTAGATTAGAACCAATTCACGTCGTAACCGATCCACCTCTATACCGAATCGTCTCAACAACGGGCACCCCAGTTACAATCGACCCGCAGCTGGCAAGGGATGTCGAAACCCTGATGCAAGAAGCCGAAGATTCGACCTTGTGGTTAACCGAATCCAAATCGCGTAACAATCGTGTATCGTTTCCATAGTATAGATCGAGACAGCGCAATGTAGAATCCGTCGGGAACCTCAGAAATGGCTGGACTCCTGTCTTTGGTCTAAGAAGTGGGTTGCTGTATTTGCGACATTCCTGTTCAAATAACAAAACCTGGTTAATTACTTGTTAAATGAATGACCCAAAGCCCTAGATTCAACTTCCCGATCAGAACTCTCAGGGACCGATATGCCCTACAACCCATGAGGTGCCCAATTCTCCCTTCTGCTGCTTTTGCGTAACAGTAACAACAATAACGTTTAGGTTTGCCTAACGAACTTTAAATTTATTCGATTTTGAACACACGGAAACACAAATTCAAAATTAACCAAATTGTTCTTTAAAAAAAATTAATGAACACAATTTAGATTTACTTTCTAACAATAAAATTTATGCCGCAACAAAAAATAAAATTTAATTCGGTAAATTCACCCTGTCGTTCTACTTATGTGTGTCATTTTTAAATGGTTTAAGGGTATTTAGGGATCTTTTCAGCGACTCCTTCCTAAACGCCTACATGACTATTGTCTATAAGCCATATGTGTACCCATGGTGACGACCATGTTGGTGCTGTACACAATGGTCGAAAATCAATGAGCAGGTGAGCTCTATTGCTAAAACTACTCCTCATTGTATTTTCTTGTCGGGTTCTAGACTGCCGATAGAAAGTCTTACGTCATTATTCATTGTCTATTTCTATTGTTGGATCATTGACATGTCTTCATTTGATTATGGTCCTCATTTCTGGATGTTTTCTATTGTTATCTTCCAAAAGTTTGCGCATGGATCTGCCCTTATTTTTCTATTTATAAAGTATTATGTGTTGTTTGTAATATTTGTAGATATTTTATTTCCCAGTTTATAAATGTCATCCCATATGCTCTGCAGTACTTGTGAAAATTCAACTTGTTCTTCAAAATATTTGAACAAGGATCTTCCTGTATTTCCAATTCCAACCTATGTTCTACTAAAACGAACCCGTCCTATGCTATTTCTATTTAAAACAATGCTCCAAACTGTTTGACATCCGCTATCCATCAGCACGAGTGCCAACGGTTTACGAACGTATTCCGACCTCGTTGCACTGATAATAATATAAAAATCGTATAAAGTACCATTCATATAAACTTTAAATATTAAAACTTAGAAGTAAACGATATAAAGAACAAACAAAAATTAACAATTAACTAAACCAAATTATATATAAAATTTTATTAGCTTATAACATTAAATAAATTTACAATACTTAAAATTACCAAATTTAATTCAATCTTACCCGATGGCACAGGCCGCGAAACCTAGAGCTAATATTGAATGTCAGAAAAAAGTGTTTACACTCTCTGAAAATCAGTCTAATTCCAAGTTAACGCTACCTAGTTAACTGAATTTTTCATCGGTATTTATACCCATTTTGATTATACACTTACACATTTTCTGCTACTGTATCCAATTAGAATGCAGTAGAATTTTAATTACTTTTGCATGCATGCATGAGTGTGTGCAATTATTTATTTTTTAATTTAACTGATTTAATTAATTAATTATTTAATTTTTTATTAATTTTAATAATTTAATTTTATAAATTTTATAATTTAAATCATTTTGGTTAATTTAATTTTAATTTTTATTAATTTAAACACTTTGATTCTATAAATTTCATAAGTTACATAATTCTAACCATTTAATTCTATAAACTTTACAATTTACATAATGTTAACTAATTTTATTATTTCAACGATTTAATTTTATAAATTTTATATTTTAAATAATTTTCAAATAATTCTATTTTACATTTTATTATTTTTCCATCGAAATTTTTAATTTGAATTTTTTAAAAATTTATTTATCTCTTTATTCTATTATACTGGTTTTAATGATTCTTAATGTGTTATGTAATTTATTTTATATTAAACCTTGATCATAAATCTTTTCAACTTTGTGCGGTTTTTGTGTTATGTATTTTCGATTCATTAAAACAAACTCTCAATTCTCGGTTTCAGCCCAACAAATCACTCCGAAACCCGTTAAAATTGCATCCCGCAATTTTGTTAGATATATGAATTTCCAAGGTCATAGTCAATTACATTTCCATTAACCTATAAACATACTATAATAGTTTAAGACATGTTAGAATTCAATTAGCAGAAAAAGGTCTAAGCTAAAATTCAAGCAGTTGAAATATACAGTGACAAGTCATAATACGCATACATACTGATACAGTGTCCAAGCTTAAGTACAAGTCACATGCAAAAGTTTTATTTATGGATCAATTCATCCGTTGGTTGTTTCTCTCGTTTCTGGGTTCGGTTTCCAATCTTTTGTTTAGGCATGTATGGTTCCTGTTGTAGATTTCCTTGATTAGCTCACAATATCTACGGAAGATCAGGGGATTTTCTCTATCAGAGTTTGATCGTTTTCTCTTATTTGTCTTGAATTTCTAGACTGGGATTCTGGTTTCTGATCATCTGATGGTGTTGGGTTTCCATTTAGTACCAGACCTTGCTCAAGAATCTTCGGAATCTCATGAGGATTTTTCTTTTGGTTTTCTCGGTGGTTTAATTTATGATATTGTTCTTATGTAGGACTTTTCTTTTTTGACTGGGTAACTCAGGTTATCTTCGATTTGGATCTAAGTTCGCTTGATTTGCTTAGCTTTCCAATGTCACTGGGTTTGTGACTTCCTTCTCATTTATCGGGGTCTTTTACCGTTTTATCTTCCTTTGGGTTCCAAATTAGATATTACTTTTAGATATTCGTTTAAACTCATTCCTTCTGGGTTTTCACTTTTATCTTTCTTCTGGATTTATATTCTTTCTTCTCATTCGAGCTTTTGTTCTCATTTATGATTGTAAGGGTTCAACTTTGGTATTTTCGTTACTGATTATTTGATCCGTTTCCATTTTAATTACTTATACATCGCTCCTTTGCTACATATACATCAATTTCTACATATAGGTCTAATACATTTTGTTAGCTATTTATCCATCAATCTTTACACATGTACACTTCCTTTTTACTATTTTCATCTACACTTTCTCTTTAATTTCCACTTCACTCTTTAAACCACCCTTCTTCTTTTCCTTGGGCATCATAATTTTTACACCTGCTGTCATTTCTTTGCATTTCTCTCGATTATCCGTTATTTCAGTGATTCCTAATTCGGCTGACTTTGCTTCTTTGTTTAGTCTGAGTATTGTTGTCTTTAGTACCTCATTCTCTCTTGCTTTATTTTCTCCATATCATTATCGATTCATCCTGTCTCGTTTCTTTCACAACAATTTCCATTATTAATCTACCCTGTTCCACACATTGTCTTCTCAATTCCTCGTATGCGTTGAGTTTTACCTGCTCCCTCACGCCATTTGTCCGTCTATGTACATTTGTCGACTGTTGTTTTGTTAACATTGGAGATTGATATTTTCTTATTCCTGGCTGATAATTTCTATTCTCGACTTATTTTTGATTGTTCTGTTCTGTCCCATTTGTCCCATTCGGACAGTTATTGACCAAGTGTCCAGTTCTTTCACATTCGTAACACCTTTTTATGCCGCCACATTTATTTTTTCTATGCTCATTTCTCTGACAATTCCCATACGTCCCATCGAAAAACTGATCGTGCTCATTGTGTCCTTGTTGTTGGTATTTGTTCCAGTAGTTGTTAGCCTCATAAAGGACTGTCAATTTTTATTAATTCTAAAGTATTGATATGGATCAAAGGATTACCAGGAAATGTTGATTATATATAAAATAATAATGTTCTACTTTTCAAGTATTATCAATTATAATTACTTACATTCTATTATGTACAAAATTATCCTAGTTAATGAATTCAGTTCACCAAATCCCTAAAAAACTAGATCTATTCCATATGTGCCCTTATTCGTCTTTTTTTTCTATCACTTAAGTCTATTATTTAGAAAATGTTACCAGTAGTAATATTTATTGACAAACCTAACCCTTATAAGTGCTGATCTACCGCTATATATGACTTTACTCCTCTTAATGACTTTAATGACTTTACCCCCTCTCCCCAAGTCGCATAACAGGTAAAATAAGACTAATATTAGCAGTACATAATATATATGAATATATTCGACTTAAAAAAATAAAATTTGTAAATTGTCATTTTCCACCCCGCTAAGTTATAGAATAGCCAAGAACACATGTTCAAAGTAATATTCGAAACTATTACATATTTTAAACTTATAAAAGTATAATTTGCAATTTGCAAATTTGCAACCCCCCAAGTTATATCATAATTAAAATAACATTAATATTAACAATACAAAGTATATACAAGTATATTAGAATTTATAAAAGTATAATTTGCATTTTTCATAAATACCCCTCCCCAAAATATATAGTTGACCAAGTTATTACTATCACTGTAAACTATATGTACTAAACCTTAAAGACCAAGCCTGTCTTTCCAATCTCTACGCTTAGGTCAGCTAATGTTGCGTCATGCTCCGTACAACTCTTACTCACCTGAACCCGTCATAATAAACGGTTATAGCATATATAACCTTATTTTTATTGTTAATTGATTATTATTATTCTTATAAGCTTCATATTATGTTTCCCATTTTCAGTATTATTATGGTTCTGCCCCGTTACAAATTCCGTGATTTGTGAGTATTACTACCATTGTTTTTGCTATGGCTATTATAGTAATGATATTACATTAGAGGCCAAGGACCAAATGTGAAGCAGTTCAGAGTATATTGCGCAATTCAATACAATGTGTTAGTTATTACGCAATATACATTACTATTTTAAGAGTCATCACTCTGTGTTAATATTAATAAATCTTTAGATGGAACCAATTGTTGTAACTGGCAACCACGCCGAAAATATTCACACAATGACGACTCGAGGAGAAGGGAAAAAGTCTGCAAGAGACGAGCTACCGAAACGTGCGTAAGAACTCTTATGGATATTTAAATTAGAAGATACGACGGCAGATGTACCAAAGAAACTGAAAAATGGATAGAGGCAATTGATGATTGGATCGCTAGGAATGATTTGAAGAGGACAGAAACATTCGATTTTCTCCTTAACAGCGGCCTCACTGTAGAAAAATTTCAAAACAGAAAAAACAACAGATAAAGCAGCTAAAGAATGGTTTTCCGAAACATTTACAATTAAATATACTATTATAGACAAGATTAAAGAACTTGCTGCAATTAGACAAGAGGAAAATGAGAGATTGAAATTAGTGAGTGAAGTTATTAATTCAGGAATGAGGGTAGATTGTCAATGAAATTATAACTGGACGTGTCAGAGACAGAAGATTAAAGGATGCTCTAACAATGAAACCATCTATGACAGCAGAAGAACGAAATCAACTGGCCAAAATTTACGAAAAAGTGGAATCAAAAGAAAAGACGGAAGAAATTATGGTAATAAAGAAGATTAGTTACGCGGAAGCAACAAGGAGAAGAAATTCAGAAACGTTTACAAGAGAAACAAATGGAAGTAACACCGAATGTATTAAGAAGCCAAGGAAATTACAGAAGAGAGAATTTACCAGATAATTCGTATAACAGAAATAACGAAATGAATCATACAGTCGAACAGAATGTGCAGAGAAGGACACCAACGGTTTCGCTTAAACACATTGCCAAGAGATTATACAATCGATCTAGAGGCCTTCCTGATCCAAGGAACGGCGAATTACAGTCAGGCCAATGCTTTTGCTGTGGAGAATATGGGCACAGAAGATATGAATGCCCACTAAAAGATAAATGTTTGATATGTGGTAAGGGAGGGCATAATTTTCGTGATTGTTATTTATTAAGAAAGAAAGAACAACAGAACTATGAGAACAAGAAAATGATAGCTTGTGTGCATGACGAAGAAAACGGAAGAAATTACTCGGATGATGCAGAAACAAGAGAATCAATTAATGATTATGCAATTCATGATGTGGAAACTGAAAAAAACACGTGGAACTCTATTGCATACATTTCGTCAATGGGGTTGTAAAAGAAGAAAATCGGAATGACAGAACAGAGAGAATGAGGTATGCGACATCAGATGGAAGAGAATGGAGCAAGATGGTGATAAATGATGTTGAGATTGAGATGTTGTGGGAAGTAGATGGATTGGGCACCGCTGGCACAGGGCACCGCTAGCACAGTACCCCCCCACCCCCCCGGTCGTAAAATTTTTAAAAAATGCTAAGTCTAAAAGTACATTTTTTTTCAAGGTCAAATTTAAACAAAGACATATGACTCATCAAGGTCATTGAAACAAAGACCATGACTCATCCGATGACTCATCAAATTTCCCAAGGTCATTTAAACAAAGACCATGACTCATCCTATGACTCATCAAGGTCATTTTCAAGGTCATATGAGTCATAATATGACTCATCAAGGTCAAAGACCATGACTCATACTATGACTCATCAAGGTCATTTTCAAGGTCATATGACTCATCCAACGAGTCATAAAAATTTTCAAGGTCATTTAAACAAAGACCATGACTCATCCAAGGTCATTCTCAAGGTCACGTGACTCATCCAAGGTCATTCTCAAGGTCGTATGACTCATCCAAGGTCATTCTCAAGGTCATATGACTCATACTATGANATTATTATTATTATTAGTATTAGCTTGGTGCAAGACCTTTCGAATGAGCTATTGAAAGTACCATCATCATCACTAATGACAAAGTTATTAACATTTACCCAAGACCATTTTCAAGGTCATATAATTATTATTATTTTTCAAAAATATTATTAAGTGTGCTAGCGGTGCCCTACTATTTGGCATGCCAAAAGTTATCGTTCCCATCATTTTATTTCATCGATCGATAGCTTGTTTTGAAGCTTGGTGCAAGACCTTTCGAATGAGTTATAATGGTCATCACCATCATTAATATTGGCAAAGTTATTAACATTTTCCCGAGACCATTTTCAAGGTCATTTGACTATTTTATTATTATTTTTTAAAATATTATTTTTTTTTCAAGGTCAAATTTTTTTTCAAGGTCAAATTTTTTTCAAGGTCAAAATTTTTTTTCAAGGTCAAAATTTTTTTCAAGGTCATATTTTAAAATTTAAATTTACAGAGTTCCCGCCAACGAACATTATTC
The DNA here is from genome assembly GCA_959609185.1 of Schmidtea polychroa. Classification (NCBI taxonomy): domain Eukaryota; kingdom Metazoa; phylum Platyhelminthes; order Tricladida; family Dugesiidae; genus Schmidtea; species Schmidtea polychroa. The sequence continues at coordinate 69,644 of CAUHTR010001404.1, read as the reverse complement.
AACGATAGCTCATTTGAAAGCCCAATCCAGGACCTTTCGATTGAGCCATATATCTCATTATTAACATTATTATTTCTAAAGATATTATTATTATTATAATTATTATTATTATTTTTCAAAATATTATTATTTTCAAGGTCATATTATTATTTTCAAGGTCATATTATTATTTTTCAAAATATTATTATTTTCAAGGTCATATTATTATTTTTCAAAATATTATTATTTTCAAGGTCATATTATTATTTTATTTTTGTTTTAATTATTGATTACGTAATAATTTAATTTTGTTTAAATCGTTGATTATATGATAATATTATTATTTTTTGTTTGTATTATCGATTACGTAATAATTTAATTTTGTTTAAATCATTGATTATATGATAATATTATTATTTTTTGTTTTAATTATCAATTACGTAATAATTTAATTTTGTTTAAATCGTTAATTATATATATTTTTAAATTATCGATTACTTAATAATTTAATTTTGTTTAAATCGTTGATTATATTTTTATTTTTGTTTTAATTATCAATTACGTAATAATTTAATTTTGTTTAAATCGTCGATTATATAATAATATTTTTATTTTTGTTTTAATTATCAATTACATAATAATTTAATTTTGTTTAAATCGTTGATTATATTATTATTTTTTTGTTTTCATTATCAATTACGTAATAATTTAATTTTGTTTAAATCGTTAATTACATATATATATTTTAAATTATCGATTACGTAATAATTTAATTTTGTTTAAATCGTTGATTATATAATAATATTTTTATTTTTGTTTTAATTATCAATTACATAATAATTTAATTTTGTTTAAATCGTCGATTATATAATAATATTTTTATTTTGTTTTAATTATCAATTACATAATAATTTAGTTTTGTTTAAATCGTTGATTATATAATAATATTTTTATTTTTGTTTTAATTATCGATTATGTAATAATTTAATTTTGTTTAAATCGTTGATTATATTATTATTTTTTGTTTTAATTATCAATTACGTAATAATTTAATTTTGTTTAAATCATTGATTATATAATAATATTTTTATTTTTGTTTAAATTATCGATTATGTAATAATTTAATTTTGTTTAAATCGTTGATTATATTATTATTTTTTGTTTTAATTATCGATTACGTAATAATTTATTTTATCATTATTATTGGGAAAGATATTAACGCCCGCGCGGAAGATGTTATTTATTATTTTCAAAGTTTTAATCAATATTATTATTATTATTATTATTATTATTATTATTATTATTATTATTATTATTATTATTATTATTATTATTATTATTATTATTATTATTATTATTATTATTATTATTATTATTATTAATATTTCTAAAGTTATTTTGAAAGTTATTTTGAAAATTCTTCTTATTATTATTATTATAATTTGCAAATATTCATAAAACCTAATTTCTACGTCCATTTCATGCTTTTCAGCATTTTCATCATTTGCATGAATATTTTAATAATTTTCAATATTTTCATTATTATTTCAGGAACATTTTCATTAGTTATGTGAACATTTTCATCAAATATTTTTCAAAGTAATATTTCCGTTAGCTTATTTTCAAAACAGTTTTTTCAAAGTTCTTATTATTACTATTATTATTATTATTATTATTATTATTATTATTATTATTATTATTATTATTATAATTATTATTATTATTATTATTATTATTATTATTATTATTATTATTATTATTATTATTATTATTATTATTATTATTATTATTATTATTATTATTATTATTATTATTATTATTATTATTATTATTATTATATTATTATTATTATTATTATTATTTACAAAGTTGTATTATTATTATTATTATTATTATGATTATTATTGAAAATATTCATAAAACTTTATTTCTACGTCAATTTCATGATTTCAACATTTTCATCATTTGCATGAATATTTTAATAATTTTCATTATTTTCATAATTTTCTACATTTTCAATATTTTCACGATTTTCAACATTTTCATGATTTTCAACATTTTCACGATTTTCAGCATTTTCATGATTATTTCAGGAACATTTTCATCAAATATTTTTCAAAGTATTATTTTCAAAGAATTATTTTCAAAGAATTATTATTATTATTTTTTTTATTATTTGCAAAGTTCTAATTATTATTTTAATTTAGAAGTTTCATTATTATTATTAAATATTCATAAAACTTAATTTCTACGTCAATTACATGATTTTCAACATTTTCATCATTTGCATGATTATTTTAATAATTTTCTACATTTTCAATATTTTCACGATTTTCAACATTTTCATGATTATTTCAGGAATTTTTCATCGAATATTTTGCAAAAATAAAAATATTATTATATAATCGACGATTTAAACAAAATTAAATTATTACGTAATTGATAATTAAAACAAAAATAAAAATATAATCAACGATTTAAACAAAATTAAATTATTAAGTAATCGATAATTTAAAAATATATATAATTAACGATTTAAACAAAATTAAATTATTACGTAATTGATAATTAAAACAAAAAATAATAATATTATCATATAATCAACGATTTAAACAAAATTAAATTATTACGTAATCGATAATTAAAACAAAAAATAATAATATTATCATATAATCAACGATTTAAACAAAATTAAATTATTACGTAATCGATAATTAAAACAAAAATAAAATAATATGACCTTGAAAATAATAATATTTTGAAAAATAATAATATGACCTTGAAAATAATAATATTTTGAAAAATAATAATATGACCTTGAAAATAATAATATTTTGAAAAATAATAATATGACCTTGAAAATAATAATATTTTGAAAAATAATAATAATAATTATAATAATAATAATATCTTTAGAAATAATAATGTTAATAATGAGATATATGGCTCAATCGAAAGGTCCTGGATTGGGCTTTCAAATGAGCTATCGTTGAATAATGTTCGTTGGCGGGAACTCTGTAAATTTAAATTTTAAAATATGACCTTGAAAAAAATTTTGACCTTGAAAAAAAATTTGACCTTGAAAAAAATTTGACCTTGAAAAAAATTTGACCTTGAAAAAATAAATGACCTTGAAAAAAAATTTGACCTTGAAAAAAAAAATAATATTTTAAAAAATAATAATAAAATAGTCAAATGACCTTGAAAATGGTCTCGGGAAAATGTTAATAACTTTGCCAATATTAATGATGGTGATGACCATTATAACTCATTCGAAAGGTCTTGCACCAAGCTTCAAAACAAGCTATCGATCGATGAAATAAAATGATGGGAACGATAACTTTTGGCATGCCAAATAGTAGGGCACCGCTAGCACACTTAATAATATTTTTGAAAAATAATAATAATTATATGACCTTGAAAATGGTCTTGGGTAAATGTTAATAACTTTGTCATTAGTGATGATGATGGTACTTTCAATAGCTCATTCGAAAGGTCTTGCACCAAGCTAATACTAATAATAATAATAATAATAATAATAATAATAATAATAATAATAATAATAATAATAATAATAATAATAATAATAATAATAATATAATAATAATAATAATAATAATAATAATAATAATAATAATAATAATAATAATAATAATAATAATAATAATAATAATAATAATAATAATAATAATAATAATAATAATAATAATAATAATAATAATAATAATAATAATAATAATAGTAACAAGATATATAGCTCATTCGAAAGGTCTTGGATTGAGCTTTAAAATGAGCTATCAATGAAGAATTTTCGTTGGCGGGAACTTTGAAAAAATTAAAAATAAAATAATAATATTTTTAAAAATAATAATATGACCTTGATGACTCATCGCGATGAATCATATGACCTTGGGAATAACCTTGGATGAGTCATGCGACCTTGAAAATGACCTTGATGAGTCATAGGATGACTCAGATGACCTTGGAAATTTTCGATGAGTCATAGTATGAGTCATATGACCTTGAGAATGACCTTGGATGAGTCATACGACCTTGAGAATGACCTTGGATGAGTCACGTGACCTTGAGAATGACCTTGGATGAGTCATGGTCTTTGTTAAATGACCTTGAAAATTTTTATGACTCACCGGATGAGTCATATGACCTTGAAAATGACCTTGATGAGTCATAGTATGAGTCATACGACCTTGGGAATGACCTTGGTGAGTCACGGTCTTTGTTTAAATGACATTAAAAATTTTTTTTGACCTTGATGAGTCATATTATGACTCATATGACCTTGAAAATGACCCCCGATGAGTCATAGGATGAGTCATGGTCTTTGTTTAAATGACCTTGAGAAATTTGATGAGTCATCGGATGAGTCATGGTCTTTGTTTCAATGACCTTGATGAGTCATATGTCTTTGTTTAAATTTGACCTTGAAAAAAAATGTACTTTTAGACTTAGCATTTTTTAAAAATTTTACGACCGGGGGGGTGGGGGGGGGGTACTGTGCTAGCAGTGCCCTGTGCCAGCGGTGCCCAATCCATCTACTGTTGGATTCTGGAGCTTCAATTACAGTGATGAATGAGGAAACATGGAATAAAATCGGCAGTCCACGTTTAAGCAGCAGTGAAATCAAAATATGTGGAGTTTTTCCAGGAACTCAAAGACCACAGGGATGTACAGAAGTAAATGTTTATTGGCACAATAAGATGAGGACTATCAAAATAATTGTTATTAAAAATATATTTCCAGGTTTTATTGGTGGGATAGATACTTTGAAAGCATTTGGAGTGCAGTTGATGGAAATTAACAATATTGAATCCGAGACAAAGATTAGCAATTATACTGATGACGAGAGAAGGCAAAAAGCAAAAAAGGAATTGGGAAGAAATGAATTGCCAACAATTAACAAATTATTAGATGAATTCGGGTCAATATTTATGGCAGCCAGATTAGATTTAGGATTCACAAGAATTGTAGAGCACAAAATTAATACATCTGGGAATCCAACAATGCAATTTCCAAGACGACAACCGATGCATCTAGAACAGAAAATTGAAGATATGATAAAAGAGTTAACAAAAGCTGGAGTTATAAGACGATGTAAAAGTCCATGGAGCTCTCCATTGGTTGTAGTAGGAAAGAAAGACGGCTCAATAAGAATGTGCGTAGATTATCGAGAGTTGAATAAGATGACAGAAAGAGAATCTTTTCCTATGCCCAACATATCTCAATTACTCGATAACCTATCAGGATCTAAATTATTTTCTTCTTTAGATCTTAGACAAGCATACTATCAGGTCGCATTAGCAGAAGAAGCACAAGAAAAAACGTCTTTTAGTTCCAAAGAAGGTCAATTTTGTTTCAATCGACTTCCATTTGGATTATCAACGGCTCCAGCAACATTTCAGCGATTAATGCACACGATGTTAGAGGGTATATTGTTTAATGGAGCAATTGTTTATTTAGACGATATTCTGGTATATGGCAAGGACCAGTCTGAACATGATGAGCGATGGCGAGAAGTTTTCAAAAGAATAAAAAAACAGGACTAAGAATAAATCAGGAGAAGTGCGAAATTTACAAAACCAAATTAAAATTCCTTGGCCACACCGTCAGTGAAAATGGAATACAGACAAATTCAGAGAAGATCAAGTCAATTACAGAAGCGACGAAACCACAGTGTGCTAAACAACTTCGATCTTTTCTAGGTTTGACAAATTACTATAGACGATTTGTCAAAGATTATGCTAAAATAGCAGCACCCTTACATGCAGCAGCGTGAAGTTGTGATAAAACAATCGAATGGTCAGAAAATTGTGAAAACAGTTTTAAACAACTTAAAGAAGCCTTAACACAAGCACCTATTCTTGATTTTCCTCGTATAGACCGTAAATTTATTTTGGATACAGATGCCAGTTTTGAAGCTATTGGAGCAGTGTTGAGTCAAATAAAAGAAGACGGTTCAGAAATAGTTATCGCATACGGTTCAAGAAATCTGACGGCCCATGAAAAGGGATACTGCGTAACAAGGAAAGAGTTATTGGCATTGCATGAATATGTTTTATATTTTAGACAGTATTTATACGGGAAAGAATTCGTGGCTCGAACAGATCACAAAGCTTTAGTAATTATGAACACGAATAAAAAAGCAATAAGTCCACAATTTCAGACATGGATGGCTAATCTATCGGAATACGATTTCCATTTGAAATACCGGAAAGGTGAAGAAAATGCAAACGCAGATGGATTATCAAGGATCGATGGTAGTTTATGTGCACAGTGTCAGACAGCACATGTACAACATAAACAAGAAAGGACAAGAGTAAGATATATCAATTTGATACAAAAACAGACAATGTTAGAAATTATGGAAGAACATAAGAAAGATAAATTGTTCCAGGAAGCAATGGAAATTCTTAAGAATCAGATAGATTTTCGGAAGGAATCGTTTCTAAATAGTTTTTCATTCAGAAATAAAGATGGGTTAAAGATATCTGATGATATGCTTGTATTGGAATCAGACAAAATAGATCTAGTGATAATCCCAAAAAGCTATCAATCTAAACTAGTGATTAAAATACATGAAGATTTATGTCACGTTGGAATTAAGAAACTGTTTCATTATTTGGAAGGGAAGTTTTTCTGGCCGAAAATGCAAGAAACCGTTAAAGAGATAGTAAAACGATGTGTCACATGTGCAAGAAGGAAAATAGACCAAGGGAGGACAAAGGAAATTTTAATTCCACACGAAAGTTATGAATTTCTAGAATAGATTGTGATGGATGTTGCTTTCATGGAGAGAACTTCAGCCGACAAAAAGTATGTTATCGTTATTATTGATAGGTTTAGCAAATTAGTAAGTCTAACGGCTACAGCAAACCAAGATGAAAAAACTATTATGAAGACGCTAATGAACAATTGATTTACAAATATAGTAAACCTCAAAGTATATTGACAGACAGAGGGCGAAATTTTGAAAGCAAATATTTGAAGGAAAAATTAGAACAACTTGGAATAAAGCAAGAATTCGCCTCGCCATATCAACATCAGTTGAATGGCTTAGTGGAAAGAGCTATGAGATATTTACTTGTGACTACGATGAAAGGGGCTGTGCTGAAAAACAGTGGCACGAACTGCTGCCTCAAATTGAATTCGGTATAAATGCAACTTATCAAAGTTCTACAAAATATTCACCATGTGAAATAGTATATGGACGGAAAATAACGTTACACGCTAATTCTAGACTCAAACATCAAGTACACGATATTTCGGAAGAAGCACAAAAGAATAACAATCAAGCTGCGCAAAGATGAGAAAATTCGAAAAAGACAAAAGAATTAAACGACATTTTGAAGTGGGGGAGGAGGTACTAGTAAGACGAGAACCACATAGAAGAAACAAAAATGATATTCAATATGATGGTCCATATAAAATTCTAAGATTTGTTTCAGATCATCATGTTGAATTGCAATATCCAGATACGACGCGGCACCGACGAATCGAATGGTTAAAGAGATGGCATCACTGTGATGTAATGATATAAATGATATTACATTAGAGGCCAAGGACCAAATGTGAAGCAGTTCAGAGTATATTGCACAATTCAATACAATGTGTTAGTTATTACGCAATATACATTACTATTTAAGAGTGATCACTCTGTGTTAATATTGTTGGGTTATTGATGATAAATTTTAAATGTTACTCTGACTACAAGCGTGTCTTTATATGATTCACAAATAACACTTAACAACAGAAATCTTTATTGATAATCACAAATAAACTTTCACTTGACGATGGCAATAAATTCAACACTCTACTTGGTGACTATACAATGCTTATTACAACACTCGGTGAGGAATAGCACTTTTGTATAACACCGGATTAAAAGATCACGAATTACTGATTGGTTTCTAAACTGGGGTTTTGAGCTGGTTGTTTTCTTTGACTTTCTTCCAAACTTTATTCAAATAATCAATAACTTCTTTTCGTTTTATTATTCAACTAATTCTTTCCTTCAACTCTTCAATAATTATTTTCCATAATTATTTCCATTACAATTATTTTTGACAATCGTTTGTCCAACAACGTTTCTTCCAACGTCTAATTTTCTCCAATAATTTTATCTCTCAAATCGTCTTCCAAATCGTTTTCAATTTCGCGTCACTTTGTCTCTAATTTTTCTTCTAATTTTGTTCTAATTTCATGTTCACCAGTTTTCCCTTATATAGTTCGCTTCTCTTGTGGCACTCCAGATAATCAAGTGTTTTTCCATTTTCCTTCTCCTGCTTTTCCACACTGTCCCATTTTTATTTCTGACAGCTGTCAAATTGTTTTCCCTTTTCCCTTTTTTGTTTGACCGCCTTCTCCCATTAATTCTGTTATCACTGGCTAGCTGTCGAGATAAGGATATTGTTGTTTTCCTTTTTCCCCGATTTCAAAATTCCTTTTCCTTTTTGTACTAATTAATTAGTACTGACCTTGATTTTTATTTTCCTGTTTGATTCCTTTTATTTCCTTTATCTTTCTCATTTTTAATTTCTTTTCACTTCTGTTTTCTTTTCTGAGTTTCTATAGATCGTCCTGTTTGTCATGGCGATCTTCCCCCAGGTAATTTTATTTATTTATTTGTAAATTGTTATTTAGGTATCCTCAACATATCTCCCCCTTTAAAAAAATTTCGTCCTCGAAATAAATTAAAATTTTGTTCTTATAAAATTTTTAAATAATCAATATTTTATTTTAAAAATTCGATGAAAACCTATTTGAAGATTGTTTTAGGTGTTTAAAGTCAATCAGTAACTCTTATAAAGAATATTTTCCCTAAAATCAAAATTTAAGAATTTTTCATTTCCTAACCTCATATGGGAAAAAAGTATTAATAGTTTTTTTTAATAGTTTATCCAAGAAATTTTCCTTTAATGGGTAGGAAGTATTAAAAAAATATGTGAAAAAGATACACATGGGTCATATGTTTGGGGAACACTGGATTAAAACTTTTATATTTTCTTTAGAGATTAACTTAAAAGTAAAATTGGATATAATAAATGTTAAAATTATTAAGCTTGCGTTTATTATTCATTTAATGCTTTATAGAGATTTTTCAGGGTACAACAAAATAAACTGATTGAGGATACTTAAATTTTATTCGGGTACTTTGTTATTTTATTGACTTCCTCTCCAGCTCAATTAACCATACCTTCATTCCATATTCTCGTCCGATTTGAATTTTTAAGTTTTCTTTAGTCGCATTGATTTTCCCATTTGATTTTCCTTTTCTCACTTTCTTCTGTTAAAATTTTGTTAAGTCATCTGAAAACAACCATACTCCTATATCTCAATCCTCCCATCAGCAATGTAACCGCTCAACCCGTTTATTCACAGGAAGGATAACACGAATAGTCACATTACAAGATTATTATTAGTCATTTTGAGCATAATCATAAAAAGTATAAAAGAAAGAAATACTCTACAATATCAATATCATGCAATGAAATCATATCTTACTACACCCGTGTCTCTAACCACATTGATCTCCGGGGATCCGAATACTGAAATTCATATATATGATTGTCCTTTTTTCTATAGTCATAGTGATCACAATGTAAATGAATAGAATGCCAATAAATAGATTCTCTTTACAGTTTAATGATAGACTGTTGTTTTTTACACGTGAGAATGTCAATGATAACTTTAACTTTTGATTAATAGTTATGTTCTCAAAGAATTTATTATTATGAAGATCAGTATATCTTTTTTCGATTAACACTATATGCCACCGGTCAGCGTTAGTTTTTTGCTTGCAATGCATAATTCTCGTCATAAATTTATTTGATGTTGCTTTCGGTTTTGAATTTTGAAGGCTACCCTTTGCTTGTTGTCGATGTCCGTCCAACACTACCTGAATTTTGTCATTTATAGAAATGGAATAGGAATGGAATTGGTCTTGAAGAGTCAAATTAAGATGCAAAGCTATACAATGCTTAACCAAACTTATATTATAACGAAAACCAATTAATTATAAATATTTATTATACATGTGTATATACATATATAGCTTCATCTCCCATATCAGCGGGTGGCCGAGTTTGCAATAAATGAGTTGCCATGTTTCACAAAATTTCCCTTACTATGAAAAAATAATTCTGATTTTTTTCTCAATATTGAATAGGCTATTCTCCGATTTCTCGTTTTTATATATAGACTACTGTATCGGGCATATCGATACCTATAACCATTTTCATCAAATGTCCTTCCTTCTTTCAAACGATTTTCAAGATCTTTCCAGGCTAAGTAGCATTTTGTATGCTCAAAACTGTTTTCATGATCAGCCACCTTCGGATTTAGTCACCCGTTTGCAAAAACCTTTAGATAGACCAGCAAAACAGTTTTGTTTTAGTTTAACTTTTGAAAACAGTAAACATGGAAAGCAGAATATAAAAATTTAATATGAAAAAAAGAAAGAAAAGCACAAAAATTAAAATTAAATTATATACTTTAAACTAACTTTTCAAATAAAAATTTGGTAAAATGTTGGTAAAATACCATTCACATCTTGTTATGTAATAAAATAGTATAAAATAATTTAAATTATATATCCTCCTTACTTATATCCCCCCGATTTTCGATATTCCACTAATTATTATCACTTATATCCCCAGATTTTTCACTAACTAATCACTTATATTCCCCCCGACTTTCCACTAATTATTATCACTTATATCCTCCCCACATTAATTTATTTTAAAATTGTACTAAATATTTTTATTTAATTTATGAATTTTATGAAATAATTTTAAATACATGCAATGCATCCATTCTTATCCACCTTCATCTTATCTATGTCACTTCTCAGTATTTACCTCCCATAATTCATTAATGAATAATTCTACCAATTATTTTCACCCATTGGAATTTATCATCGAGTAACGAATAATTTCCTCACTTTAAAGAATATTCTTACCACCTTCATTGTTAATTTTATCAAAGTTTAAAGTTTTTTTCATTTTTATCCTACAATTGCTTACCACTTTAGAATTGGAATTTTTTATCAAAATTTGTGATAATTTGACTGATTCAAAGATAAATTTGAATGAGTTAATTCGTTTTATTATATATATTCTGAGTTTATCCGACAAGATGTTTTGACCCCCTAAGGGTACTAGTCACAAGGGTACTACTCACATTCAACATGTCGCAAGGGTACTGATCATAAAGGTACTGGTGTGTTGTAATGCTTTTATTTGAATGATTATTTAGGCAAATTTGTTGTTTAAGGCATTCATTGCTAATTTTTTGTTGATGGTTTTTGTAAATATTCAAGTAAACTTTTACCATTTTTTATGAATTTTTATCATTTTCGTGAATTTCATGTTGATTGAATGAATATTTAAAAGTTTAATGTTAATTCGAAGGTAAATTTAATTAATTTCTTGATAATTGGATGTATTTTTATTGATTGGTTTTTTAATTTTAATAAAAATTATTTTAAATGACAGTTAGGTTAATAATCAAGTGATAGGTTAAATTTTGATGATAATGTTCTAAGAATTTCATGTTGACTGAAAGAATATTTTAAAATTTAAGGTTTTAATGGTGATTCTAATAAATTTAATTGATAAATTTAATTAATTTCCTGATAATTAGTTGTATTTTATTGAATTATTTTTAAATTTTAAATAAAAATTAATTTCAATGACAATTAGATTAATAATCAAGTGATAGAATAAATTTTTGATGATGACTTTGTAATGTAATTGAAGTTGACTAAATAATTTTTTCAATAATTTTCTAAGAATATTTCCATTTACACATTGATGAACTTTAAAAAACATAAGCCAAGAAACCAGTTAACTTATCAGGGAATTTAAATCTACATGATAATTATTGTATGATATATTGAAATTTGTGATTTAGTTTGTTATTATTGCTTGAAAATGATTGGCTTAATCGCTGAAGAATTATGATCAATCAATATATATCATCTCTAGTTAGGTATTTGATGATAAATATTTGTAGGAAATAATGAGTTTTGATCTTTAAGTGGACTCTTACCACATAGATACTAAATTATTTCAATGGAAGAATGTCTGGTGTCTGTGACTATTAATGAAAATTCATATTTTTGAAGTTCTCTAAGGATTTTAAGAGGATTGAATGAATTAAAGGAGAATAACCTCAAGTGGGTAGAATGAAAGGATATAGTCGGTTAGATGATTATAAGGGTAGAAATATTTGGTGATACATCGGTTAGATTTAATGAGAGATCGGTTTAGATCGTAAAATATGATCTTTATGAAATCTTTACAAATAATTAGGATTGACATTAACTTTAAATTATTTTTATCTTTATGTAAATGCTATAGGCAAACAAAAGTTGAGAAATATTCACTTAAAACATCGACAACAACTAAAGAAAATTGATCTTTATTGGAAGAAATTTATCGAGTGATTTTAATTAGTAATTAAATCGGTTGAATATCGGTAAAAATGATCATTTGAAGAAAGATATTTTATTGAATGGATAAATTTAATCTTTCAATGGGACCTAGTCAGTTATATTTATTTTAAATTTCGAGTACAGTGATTTACAAAAATTTAATTATAACCAGTTTTATCAATAGATTTTATAAATTATTTAGGGTTAATGACCAAATTATTTTACATGTCTTATAGGGAATTATTCGTGATAATAGGAATTAAAGTTAGAATTATAGTCATTTAAAAAGGATTTTAAGCAATCTTATTAGTCTGAGGTAAATATATAACCTTTTAAGGATATTTATCGATAAAATACTAATCTTTAAAGATAGTTATTTCAGGGAAATTTGATGCTTTTAAATGATTTTAGTGAAATATTTGTAATAATATGAATTAAGGGTAAAATATAGTCATTTAAGGGATTTTAAGGAATCTTATTAGTTTGAGGAGAATATATGATCTTTAACAAGTATTTATCATTAAAATACCAATCTTTAAATTTTGATATATTTAGGGGAAAGGCTTCTTTTTAGATGATTTTATTGGAGAATTCGCTTGAATATACCAATTATTGTCATTTAAATGAATTTACTGGTTTGTTAGATGTTATCATTAGTTTTCTAGTCTCTTGGAATTTATTGATAATTATTTTTATTGTAGATTGACGACATTGATGATTGTAATGAATCCATACTGAATTTTGTGTATAATTTGAGGAATTAGTAAATAGATTTGACTATACATGTATTACTTTTAAAAAATAATTAAAATTAATTTATTTTAATTTATTTATTCAATCTAAATCAATTATCTACTAGATCTTATTTATTAACTTAGTTGATTCATATTAACTTGAATGATCAGTATTTATTTTTATTTAGTGGATGATTAATGACTAGAATTTAAAGTTCTTTCTTGTCAATTAATTACATTTTTATAATATTTATTTGGTATATTTTGAATAATTTAAATTTTTACAATAATTTAATCTATTTTTACCTAGTTATTGCTAAATCTTAAAAGTGCCTTGAGTTCAATTAATTTTTCATCCAATATTTTCAAGTGAAGAGCATTTTCTTTTAAAGATCAATTTGTTATTACATAGTTGTAGGTTGATATTTGTTAATTTCTAGATGGGTTTTGATGGTAGTTGTTAGTACATGGTTGTAAGTGTCTAGTATTTAGTAGTTTGAGACCTAGTTGTTAGTACATGGTAACTAGTTAATTGGTAGGTGGGGGTTGAGAGTGACCAATATCCTTATGACCGATACCTTTACGACTAATACCATTACGAGAAGTATCCTTATGACCAATACCCTTAGAGGGTCAAAACATCCTGTCGGATAAACGCCGAGTATATATATATATATATATATATATATATATATATATATATATATATATATATATATATATATATATATATATATATATATATATATATATATATATATATATATATATATATTAAAACGAATTAACAATAACTATTTATTGAATGCAATTTTTACTTTGCAATAATAAGTCAGTAGTTATCATTTAAAAGAAAAATGTTTTGTAAATTAGAATTCATTAGTCTGTCATTGTAATTTAAATTATCCTCAATTTTACATGGTGTTTTAAAGTGGTTGAGTTGACAATTATTCATTTTTTTGATGAAAATCAACATTTTTGTTAAATTTAGACATTTTGAAAAGGTTTTTCTACTGATTGTAATTAAAAATATTTTTGAAGACAAACAAAAAAAAATTAATTTAAAAAAACATTTCATAAAGTCTGTCATTGTAATTTAAATAATCCTCAATTTTACATGATGTTTTAAAGTGGTTGAGTTGACAATTATTCATTTTTTTGATGAAAATCAACATTTTTGTTAAATTTAGACATTTTGAAAAGGTTTTTCTACTGATTGTAATTAAAAATATTTTTGAAGACAAATAAAAAAAAATTAATTTAAAAAAAACATTTCATAAAGTACAATGAAGAATATTTAGTTGGTTGTAAGTAGTTAGTTGTAAGTATCTGGTTGTTTGAGAGTTAGTTAGTACATGGTATCATGTTGTAAGTGTTTGGTACTTATTTGTTAGCACCTAGTTAAAAATATTTAGTAACCGATTGTTGGTAACTGTTGAATTATTATTATTATTATTATTATTATTATTATTATTCCATTTAAAATTTTCATTTGACTTTGAAAAATATTTCATTGAAATTTGTATTTAAAATTATCTTAAAAAAATATTTCATACAAATTAACTTAAAAAATTAATCCATTAAAATTTTCATTGAAAATTATCTTTGAAAATTATTTCATTAAAATTTCTATAAAAAATTAACTTAAAAAATATTCCATTAAAATTTACATTAAAAATTGACTTTAAAAATTATTTCATAAAAATTTTCATTTTAAAAATTTTATTTCTCAAACATTCATTATTATTCTAACTTTTTGTTAATAAATTTAAAAATCTTACTTTAATTTACTTATTACATTACTTATTTAAAAATTATTACTTTAATTTACTTATTTAACTTTAATTTAAAATTTGAACCATTGATTACTTTATTTAAAATTTTGAACCTAAATTTACGTATTTAAAATTTTTAACTTTAATTTACTTATCCTTAATTTAACTAATTATCCTTTATTACTTAACCATAATTTACTTAACAACTAAATATAACCCTTATTTTCATATTTAACCAATAATTTCATGTGGTCATCTGGTCGTAAGTACTTGGTATCTAGTTGACAGTGCTTAGTACCCTAACCCTAACCGGGCCCCTAACTACCTACCTTAACCCCTAATTGTATTATTATTAATTAATACAGATTACTAATTTACCTTATTTTAAAACGAAGTTACTAATTTGGGAATTTCTCTGCCTCTAAATTTAGCCCAACGGCCCTATCTTCCAATAGAATTACGTAAAACATCCAAATCTGTTTTTAGTAACTCTACCTCCCCCTTTTTTGCAACGCAAGATCAATAGAAAAGTAATTTAACAATAATCCAACCGCTATAGCATCAACCAATCACTAGGGCTGGCATGATTACGCTAGATAAGCTTATAAGCATATAACCATCACTCCTCCCACCCCAAGGAACCAGAATAACATTTATCAATTAAAGACCATTCCCGTTACGGAAATTTCACCTAATTGCCTTCAGATTTCATAATTTTAAAACTAAAAAATAAGAACCAAATTATCTGATAAACCGAACAAATATTTTATTAAATAATTCAACGATGAAAGGAATTAAAGTAAATTTATAACAGGCCAAATTTCGATGAATCTTTACAGCAAAATTCGAACTAATTGGATTTGTAAGAGCTAGGCATGAACAGCTCACGGTGTAGGTTCAAACTCTGCTTCAGCATATCTAATGATTAAATGTCATTAGTTCATAATTTACCTGCATACTAATTGGGGAAAATTTAACATATATAAATTTAAAATAATTAAACATAATGGTAATCCCAATAGAACAGATAAAAAACGGGAAATAAATTAAATTTCTGTTTCTTTAATGTCCCGATCTTAAAGCAGATTTTAAGGATAATAATGATTCTAAGGTTGCCCTTCCAAATTTATAAAGTTCGTCACCTTTGTATTGGCTATAATTTTTAATAGGCTTAGAATATATATTTTCTGAGGGTTTACTGAGGGGTAAATTTTATATGATAGGGTTTATGAATAATGATGTTAATTTCTGATTTTGTTTCGTTTTTCTCTTGAAGAATAAAACGACCTGAATGATGACTGTAGTGATTTAACAGGCGTTTAGAATTTTTGAAGAAAAAAACTTTTTAAGTTATGTAAAAAAAAACAGTTTGTTAAATATTGGATATTTGTTGGATACGAATGCCTTGTGTCAAATCTCAGCATGATAGGGTGAGGTTGGTGCCGCGTGGTGACACTTGAATTTTCCCCCGGAATTCAATTTTTGGCCGTTCTGGAGTGGAGGCATCGAATTCCTAAAGGTTTCTCGCGATTTTGGATCTTATTGATAGTGTGACAGTATATGCGTTTAGCGATAAACTGAGGGTATCATGGATTAGACTACAATTTGCGACTAACCGCTCCGTAATTTATGTGTTTTATTATAAATTTAGAAATAGCTCAACATAGTAATCAAGACGAAGAAGAACAACAAGCCGAATCCATCACGAGACTCAGGATCAGATAGATTTGGTATCACATTCACGATTGGATGAGAGAAAATCTGGAAGATCTTGGACCTGTCATCCGAACCGGAATCGAACCTGGAGCCCCGGCGTGGGTCAAGCAGGAGCTCCACAATAACCTGCTGGAAGAAGCCTGCTCCCAAGCTGAGATGGCGGTCGCGGAAGCCCAGTATAAGCTTCGACGGATTGAGGTCAATTAATATATTTAATTAATATACCATTAATTTACCATTAATATATTTAATTCCACCTATAAAATTTAACAATTTTAAAGCATATTTTTATCGTATTTTTATTAAAACACATTAATTTTTTTGGTTGTTTTTTTGGTAGCCGACGAGTTTATCGAAAGCACGTTTATTGCAAGATTGTTGCGGGTTGTCAATCGTTGGGATGAAAATATTGATATAAATGATCATTTACGATCGATTGCTCACAATCTTTCATATTAAATTTTAAAATTATAATATAAATATTATGTACAAATATAAATANAAAATATTTAAAAGTTTTTTAATTTTTTAAAAAGAGACATGCTTTTTTGAGATAAAATCGTCAATTCGTAAGTTCCTTAAAAATATTATTTTTCGATAAACTCGTCATTCGATCAATTGATCATTCGATAAACTCGTTTTCGATAAACTTACCGGGAATCGTTTTTTTTATTAAAAACATTTCATAACCTCGAATCTATTATTTTAATAAAAAAATTAACATTTTTTAAAAAAAATTTACCCCACTTTTTATTTGTTTCTTGTTTTATATATTTAAATTTTATAACTATGGATATCTTACCAAGGTCAATTTTTCATAATATTACAAATAATAATTTTTATTATTATTAAACAATTTTAGCACAAAAAGCATGTAATAAAATAATCAAATTTTTACTATGATTTATTTATAATACATTTGCAAATAATATAAATATTTAAACTCCTAAGTAAAAAAAGAAAATTTTGTAAATTTTTACACATTTCAGAAACATAAATTTAATTTAGTAAATTAAATTAAACATTTTTATCAAAAATTCTAAATTTCAAAAATATTCTTTATAATTCGCTCCAATAATAACTGCGGTTTTTTAAATATATAAATTGTTAATTATTTTTTGGATTTTATTAACCACAAAAAAACAATAACACTTTTTTATAGAATCTCTTTTTTATTTATTTATATAAACAATATTTTTAATATCAAAATATTAAAGAACTTATTGTTAATTTGTTATCTAACCTCAACTTATCAAAAAATCAACCTCAAAAAGGATTTAATGATGTGAGTATTAAAGTGTATTTATTTTTTTATATCAATTATATTATAATTCATGTTTTTCCAATTAAATTTTTTATTTATCTAATATTACATTTTATTAATTTACATTTTATTTTTTTATGTCAATATCCATGTTTTTCCAATTTAGTTTATTATTTTTCTAATATTACATTTTATTAATTTAAATAAAATAATTGTTTAAATATTGTTATTAAAATATTTTCTAATTTAAATATTAATAAAATTATTATGTTCGGACAAGTGATTTTTGGTTTGGCCAACAGTGGAAAAACTACATATTGTAAATTTATGGGTGATTATTTAAAAAATCAAGGTAACTATTCACTAAGCATTAAATATAATATTATTTTTTATAGGTCGCAAAATTAAAATTATAAATCTTGATCCAGGTGTTGAAAATTTACCTTATACATGCGATATTGATATTAGAGATATAGTCTGTATAGATAAAATAATGGAAAGTGAAAATTTAGGATCCAAACGAAAGTTTGATTTATGCAATGGAATTTCTTTTAGCAAATATTAAATGGCTTGATTTCAATATGTCGAAATTGTTAAATGATTCATATGTAATAATTGACATGCCAGGCCAAGTCGAATTATATATTCAACATACAATTATAGCTGATATTCTCAATCATTTGACAAACCCAATAGGTTTAAATTGTCGACTCACATCAGTTTTCCTTGCAGAATCAATCTACTGTCAAACTCCAGGATCATATATTCAGATTGTTTTATCGACACTGATCTCAATGATGAATATTGCCCTACCCCGTGTCAATATTTTTTCAAAATCAAATTTACTCCCTCGGAAAGATCTTATATTCCCAACTAAAGCCTTAAAAGAAGTTAAATATCTAGATTTTATGGTTGATTATATTAAGGTAAATATTTGAAAGATTTTATTACAATAATTAAATAATAATTATAATTCAGGGCTGTCGGAATAGTAGAGATAGGGAATATTATCGGGGGATTGTCGACATGATTATTGACAGCCCTTGGCTAAGTTTTACTTTCTTTGATTATGAGGTAATTTTAATAATTACTCTAAACATTTAATTTTATAATTTATTATTATTTTTTTAATATTATTATTATTATTTTTTTTTTAATATTATTATTATTAATATTATTATTTATTATTTTTTTTTAAATATTATTATTATTATTATTATTATTTTTTATTATTATTTTTTTTTAAATATTATTATTATTATTATTATTATTATTATTATTATTATTTATTATTATTTTTAAATATTATTATTATTATTATTATTATTATTATTATTATTAAAATTATTATTTATTATTATTATTATTATTTATTATTATTTTTTAATATTATTATTATTATTCTCTAATGCAAAACTAATTCCAGAACGCGAACGACTATGGTAAAGTGATCGAGCAGGTCGACTGTGGCAACGGATATATGGTGAAACAGAAATTTATTTCATTGATGGACGAGAGAAATAATGAGAAAGAAAAAGATTTCGATAAAGCTGCAGATGAATTGGTGGATCAGTTTTTTTAATAATAAATATTATTTTCTTTTTTCTTTTATAAATTTATTTATTATATCTGTGAGGCGCGATATTATTATTGACCCATATGCAATTAATTTGGCATGACGAGCAAATGTGAAATCAGATTATTAATCAATCGGGAAGTTGAAATTAAGCGACAATACAAGAGCTAATAGATATGCAACTTAATAATCTCCAAATGGTAAAATTAAGGCCGAAAATTTCTGTCAAATATAATATAAAATATATTGATAAATTGGTTGGGTTGGGTTCTGATATTGTTTATCAGTTTACATGTAAAGGGTGTAATGCCACATACATTGGAGAGGCTTCCCGTCATCTCTGTACTCGAGCTCGAGAACATTATAGACCGAAGGCTTTGACCCATATTGGTGAGCACAATAAGGTCTGTAAGATTAAAATAGGTATGTCTGATTTTAAAAATGTAAGCCAATCAAATAGATTTTAAAAAATGCAATAAAAATATATACATTTAATTACTTCAATTATAAAGATGAATATATAATGGTTTTCTATGATCTTGAAATGTTTTTCAATTCTTTATATATTTATTAAAACGATGTGAACTTAAAGAAACTGTCAATTTATTTTGCATATTAAGTCACTCTATTCCTGAATTTCGCAAGTGGGATGCATTTTTATTTCATTTTTACCCCCTCTTTAGGCTGCTACCAAGAAACAGTATATAATAAACGCGTTGTTTGTTAGTTAATGTTACTAATGCTAAAAATAGAAATTAAAATCATTGAATAATGCTTTCTTACCTTTAGGTATCCTTTATAGTTATCCACGCCATTTGTTGTTCAATTATATTATATTTATTAATGATATTTGTTTTTAACCGTTACGTATCTTACAAACACGATGGAAATCATTCATTATTTCTTTCATTCAGTTATTTCTCAAATTCGTCTGTGTTATACGCTACAATATTCCCTTCGTGATACTTACATTTCTGATTAATCTCATGCTAATCATCCATATTCACAAACTCTGAATTCTAGAGGCTAGAAACAACAATTTCATTATGCCGGTTCACGATTGGTAAAGATTGTCAAGATGATAAATAGGAGCTCATAAAAATTTCATACCGAAGAACACCATTCAGACAAAACAACGATTGAAGAATCAAAAACAAGCCAATAAATATATTTCATTTTCATTATTATTAACAAAATAATTATAATTTATAACCATCAATAAAATAAATCTAAACTAATTGGGTAAAACGGAATATACACTCCCCCAATTTATATTTTCATTAAAAATCAATTTTATAATTGATTATTTTATAATGTATCATGATTAGTCGTTTCTTTAAACGCTATGATCTGTTTGAAATTTGCAGAACACAAGAAATTCTGATAACATAGTTACAAACCAACAATTTGCTTGCTTCAACCCGCTACTGTGAAGCTTGAAATAAACCATTTATACTCAAACCCACGCAAGCCAGTTCAGATGGTTTTTGTTAAAAATGCAATGGCCAAAAGTGCAACAAGAGTACAATTAGACTGAGAAAAGATTCCTTTTTTGAAAAATCTAAACTTCCACTTAAACCATTGGTTTTCATTATGTATGAATGGTCTAGTGAAACAAGCATTCAATATGTATGTTTTGAATATGAGGTCGATAAAAATTCTGTAATTGACTGGTATAGGTTCATGCGAGATATTGCATTTATATACTTTCTCCGCTTTGCCCCAAAAACAAAAAAGAACTAGGAAAAATAGTGGAAATCGATGAAACTGTGGAAACAAAAAGAAAGTACAATGTTGAGAAAATTGTATGTACTGTTTGGATGGTTGGGGAAATAACAAGAGGGAATATATTTCAAGCGTTTAAGGAAACAGTTGAGAATCGGAGTACAGCTGTTCTTGAAGAATTAATTTGCAGGAATGTAGAAGGTTCTACAATATTCACTGACTGTTGGGTTGGTTAAACCAACTTGAATGAGTCAATAGAGCATTCCATTAACAACTCAATGGTTTGGGATCGTTTTATTCAGTAAACAATATTTATAAATTTTTTTGTCACAATAAAAAAGAAAATATTTAAATTGATCATACGAAATTATTTTCAAATCATATTCAACATCATGTCGGTATTAAGATTTACTTGAAACCTTGCACAAAATATCACATCCAGGTATAATATGTATATTTTTCTTATATCCCACTGTAATTTTCCCTTCATCCGCTCGGTATGAGCCTACCAAAAGTCTGCCATCAACCGCAGTTCTTCCAATAAATAATGCGTTTCCACCGTCACTGCCTCCTACTATGGCTCCTTCAGGAACAATTTTTCCAGAAGCCCATTTCCATTCCAATTTCATATTTGTACAAGTGTCTTCTTCTTCAAATACCTAAATAAAATTACATTAAATAAATAAAATAAATTTTAAAAAATCTTATTTACTTGATATTCATATTGTTCATACACAGTATTGTTGGAGCTCAGATAAACACATTTTTCACCTTCAATAAGAGATCCGACAAGTCGACTACCATCACATATGGCCCTTGCAACTCGGCAATTTAATCCAGCATAAATAGTGCCCTCTTGATACTTCCCACATTCATTATATAACCATTTTGTTTGCCCATCAACTATATCATTCAGTTTGTTATCATTACTCATGTTGTTTTGTCTATCTGATGATCATTGTTATATTTTCACCATAAATACCTCACTAGAAACATAAATAAATAGTATTATAATCATTTGATTAACCCTTGACATGTGAATTTTAAATGATATTGTTTTTAATTAACAGATAAGTGGAATAATAATTTCTCAAAAATTTGAAATGAAATTAATAAATTTAATAATTAAATTACCTAATTAATAATTATCGTAAATTATCGTTTGATACGTGTGTGTAAGTTATTGTATGTCTGAAAGATGTGTCATATTTCATGTTTATCATTACATAATAGTCTTAGATCCTAAAGAGATAAATACTTAAACTGTTATGTCATAAAATAGATTTTAGAACATACCAGATTTTAAATTATTAACATGGCGACCACAAACACCTTAGGAATATCCGAATTTCTGCTGATTATTCGTCAAACTAAAATGTACTCAATTGGTGAAGATCTTTGAAAATGTGTCATGTCAATAAAAAACTATTTTGATATAATCAAACTAGATGAACAGCAAAGAAATGTCGTTGTTCGATCATATTTAGATGAGAGAAACAGGAACAAATATGATGAAATCTCATTTGAAAACAATTTGGAAGAAAGATTAAGAAATGCCTTTGAAGCACCAAGAAATTTAGCGTTAGATTTACAAAACCCTTTGAGCTATCTGAAAGTCAATTCAACTGTCGGCGACTACATCAAGACAATAGTGAAATGTTGAGCGTATAATGAGGTACAAAATTACAAGCAGTAAATTAACAGCATTTTTATTAAAATATTGTTTAGATTGTGAAGAAGACAGAGGAGAAATTCAGCGTTACGAAATTACAGAGAACTTAATTAAAGCGAAACTCTTAAAAGAAGAATGGAAAGTTGACAATGAAAAATAACTGAGAGGTCCAGCACTAAGTAAATACATAAAATGTATTTTAGAAAAAGTGAAGAATCGAAATTCAATGCAAATGTAGCTGCAATGAATATAAGGAGCTATGCAAAAATGGTTCATAATAATTACAACCTAATAAAGTCTAAACCTTAGTATATACGAATAATAATTTCCAAAACAGAAAAAAAATGAAACAATTAACAAACTCCCCACTAAACACAGTTTGAAACTACAAGAACTCAACGGAGTATGGCACGACGTCTCCAACGAAAGCAACAAACGAATATTACTCCTGGAGGAATTCCTCCAAAACTGTATCGAAAAGATACACAAGATTAATCACCCGGGAAACAAAGTAACATTCGAGCTAATACATAACAACTATATATGGTCTAACATGCGGAAAGATATCAAAAACTATGTCAAGAGTTGTCACAGCTGTCAACTAAACAAAACAACAAAAAAACTCAAAACACAAAAAGTAAACTTCCCAAGCAGCGAAATATTTGAAACAATACACACAGATGTGGTAGGACCATTACCACCAAACGACAACTACAAATACCTCCTAACATTTATAGACAGGAAATCCAACTGGTTCGAAGTAATCCCAATAAAAGAAATCAGCGCGAAAAATATCTGTGAAATGATCGAATTAAATTGGATAGCTCGTTATGGCCAACCAAAAGCAATCATAACTGACCAAGGCAGACAGTTCGAGTCAGAAATGTTCAAAATACTCTGTAACAAATACAACATCAAAAGGAACCGAACAACAGCTTACAACCCACAATCAAACGGGAAAATTGAACGGTTCCACAGAACATTAAAAGAAAGCATCAGAACAAAAGCCAACGATCAAAACTGGTTAAATAAACTACCCACTATACTAATCGGACTTGCCATCACTTAAATCAGATACAAACAAAAACACTGAAAACATCAAACAAATAACAGACAAAAATAGCGAAACCACCGAACAGAAACCAAAAGGAATTTTAAAAATGAGACCGGACTCGGAATTGGACGGGAAAACAGTATTAACAACGGATTTCATATTAATAAAAAAACCATTCACAAAAGGATTCGAATCCAAATACGAAGTTCCATTCAAACTCCTAGAAATCAACAAAAACGTCGCCACAATAATTAAAAATAACAACAAAATGAAAATAAACATAAGACGCATAAAACCCTATCACCAGAACGTAAACCCGCAAAACGATATACCAAAAAACAAAACACAAACACAAACGAAAACACAACCAATTCACAAAAACATCACATTTAACCACAAAAACTCAATCAAACTATTTGACAAAGATACAATAATCACACCCCTATACAAAAAACGATACAGTGATTGTCTTAATTAAAACACCAACAAAAAAAACACACGCACAAACAATGCCAATTGTACAGTTTTTTATCAATTTCGTTGTAAATATAGAGTAAATAGTAAATTTTTTGTTTTATCCAGTTTGTAGATACAAAGAAACAGAAACAAAATACATAAAAACATACAAAACATACTAAAAAAAAGGTTATTGAATGTAATTTTTTTTGTTACTTTTTAATGATCCATG
Organism: Schmidtea polychroa; assembly: GCA_959609185.1. Lineage (NCBI taxonomy): Eukaryota > Metazoa > Platyhelminthes > Tricladida > Dugesiidae > Schmidtea > Schmidtea polychroa. Next base: position 45,010 of record CAUHTR010001404.1, on the reverse strand, counting down.
TTAACCTCCGGTTTTAAAGGGGGAAGTTGTGTAATGTACGGTTATATATTTTATTTATTTTTGAACAAGGTTTTGCGACGCCTTGTTATTTTATGGAGCGTAGGTCGCAATGGCCAAGAATAAAAATACTATATAGCGATAATTTACTGCCATAGTAAATTATCGCTATACAAATATCGACAAAAAGAAAAAATCAATAAAAAATCTACGAACGAATAATTTAGCAAAATAATTCAAAAAGAAGATTAAAAAAGAAATCATTGCTGGAAAAGCTTTAGAAAGAAAATCTGAGCGAAGTTAAAGACTAGAAAATATTAAACGAAAAATAAAGTTAAAGATCCAATTACTTAATCCAATTCCCCCAGTAAAGATAAAATCAAAGCTCCAATTACGAATCAAAAATTCTGGAAAACAATTCAAAGCTAAAAATAAAGTTACAGATCCAATTAGTTAACCAATAATTATATTCCAACTCAAAGATAAAGCTAGTGTCAAATCTTAAGGACAAGTTAAGGATTTGCGTTGCTATACAAGGTTTTTACAATTTTTACTTGAATAAAAGTTTATGTTCGATATCTATTATTTTTTATTATTATTTTTATTTTATTTGTTATTAACTTGCTAACATACACAACATGCACCCCGATTGTCCCGCCACATTTTTAACGGTGACTCTATCGGGTCCTTCAGATTTTCTTAAACAAACTATACATATAATACACAAAATAAATATAACACACACACACAAATATAATAGGAACCTCCTAACAATAATAAATAATTTTAATGAATTTACATATTTAAATATTGATGATCAGGAATGTATGAAAATAAAGAATGGTGAAACTTTTGCAATGAATAAAAATAATGATATAAATGAATTTAAAAATAATTTTGAGGATTTTATTGATAATTATTTAAATTTAATTAACTATAATAATGATTGTAATGTATTGTAATTATTTATTTTTCTTGGTTTTGTTAACCGTATGTTATAAATGTAAATTACAATTCTTCACGTCGTACGTGGCGAAGGTTTTTATTTTATGTTTGTAAAAAAAAACAAACTATATAGTGATAATTTACCATAGTAAATTATCACTATAGAAAAAAATTGAATTAAAAAAATCTATAACAACAAATTAAAAATTTATCAAAACAAGAAACAGTAAATTGGGAAATTTCAAGATCCAACAGTTATAATTCGGAAGCTCTCCCAACGACTACTCCAAGGATTAGATCAATTACTCGTATAATCTCGAACCATACACTTACTTTTTCATATCCCATTATTATTCGAACTTAAAAAAAGCTTACTCAAAGATTAATCACTGAAGAAAAGCTATATTGTCAGAAGTAACCTTATATTGGTTTTTGGTTAATAAAAATTTTAAAGTGTTATAATAATTGTTGTATATTAATTTGATTTTCTTTTTTTTGTACTATTCGCGTCAAAACAAAACACAGCCTGCACCCTGATTGTCCCGCCACATTTTTTTTATCGGTGACTCTTTCGGGCTCATCAATTTTCCTTATTGCATTAAACAACAATAAAAATAACATTATTACATTATTGCATTAAACAACAACAAAAATAACATCATCAAACCACTATTTTTTTTTGCACAGCAAACAATATAAAAAAAAACTGCAACAAAACAAATAAATGGCTTCAAACCAGCAAAACCCGACAAACACTACACAGATACCTAACAACTATGAAAATGCTCACTCACCGGAAAACATTAACCACCAGTACAACCCAAACACCAACAACGCAAACACACACCCAACACATGAAAGCAGTAGTTATTATTACAACCCTGAAAATTCATCCGCGGTAAACTCAATACTAAACCCCAAGGCAAACATCCCAAATTTCTTCACAGACGAAAACGGACACCACAAAAATGGCTAGAATTTGCCAAATTAACATTAAACCTATCAGGCATTAAATCATCAAGAACAGTCTGTTCTCACATAATTGCTGCCCTTCCCAGCAACATCCTGAACGAGATAGCCGATAGAATAGAGGAAATATCAAAGGACGACAACCCTTTCGAAAACTTATACAACACTTTAATAAATCGGAACAAAGTAAACAGACGAGAACTACTCGAATCCTGTTTGAAAAGATATCCAATTGGGTAATGACAAACCGTCTGAATTTCTGCGAAATCTAAAGACAAAACTCGAATACTTGCAACCAAAAATAACAAGCACCGGGTCAAAAGAGTTCATCAAAGACCTTTTCATGCGCGCAATGCCACCTGAAATACGACGGATTCTAGCTGCCAGCAACTGTACAGACCTCGATACTCTGGCAAACATAGCAGACAAAATCAACGACGAAATATACCCAACAATATGTAGAACTTACCAAAACAAAAATTATTTTAAGAGCAACGAAAACAAACCTGTACACAATAGCTCAGAAACTACAGAAACGAACAAACTCCTTTCAACTCTGGTAACAAAATTCGACGAAATAATTATTGAAAACAAAAATCTAAGAAAGGACATAACCGAATTACAAAGAAGAGAATCCAGGAGAACGCAATATTACGAAAACAGACAAAATTATCCCAGACAAAATACACGATCTGGCAGCCGCAACAGCTTCGACATAAACAAAACAGGGAACAACCCCAATATATGCACAAACCAAAACTATTGTTACTACCACAATAAATTTGGGAATAAAGCATACAAATGCAACAAACCCTGCACCTTCGACAAAGAAGAGTCGGGAAACATATAAAGTCACCAATGATAGCACCAACATTAGGTGACAGCCAAACTTTCACGGTGCATAGCAATGGCCTCAATTTTCTTGTTGATTCAGGTTCAATAATTTCATTATTACCGAATTACCTATACAAAAACACAAAAACCGAAACCGCAAATTTGTGCGCAGCAAACGGCAGCCCAATTAAAACGTTCGGAAAGCAAAACATTAAGATCACCATCAACAACACACAATACAATTGGCAATTCACTATCGCTGAAGTCAAACAAGCTATTTAGGAGCAGATTTCCTTTCAAACTTCAATCTACTAGTCGACTGTAAGAATGGAAAAGTCATACCAAACAATTCAAATAACATACACCACAAAAATAAACAGTCTAAAAAACAAATCAATTGTGACATCGGAGTAATAACAGCCCAAATAGGTGAAGCAAAAACAAATAAAACAGAAACAAACTGGCACATACCTAACGAAATCGCAAAACTGATACGAAATGCAGCAAATACAACTAATAAATTAGAGACAAACAACAACACAAAATGCATAACCGAACACATAATAATTAGCAACGGAAACCCAGTCCATGCAAAAGTCAGACAGTTAGACAAAAATAAACTCGAAATAACTAAGAAAATATTTGACGAACTACTAGAAAACCAAATCGTCAAACACTCAAACTCAAACTGGTCATCAGCCCTCATGCTTAAAGAAAAGGCAAACGGCGAATGGCGAGCCTGTGGAGACTACAGAGCATTAAACAATATCACAACAGCCGACAAATACCCAATCCCAATAATAAACGATATCATCAACAGATTTAACAAACCCAAAATTTTCAGCAAAATAGATTTAGAAAAAGCCTATCATCAAATTCCTGTCAGAACTGAAGACATAAAGAAAACAGCAATCATCACACCTATAGGACTGTTCGAGTATAACAAAATGCCTTTCGGATTAAAAAATGCTGCAGCCACTTTCCAACGCTTCATGAACCAAATATTACGAAATCAACAGAACACAGTCGCATACCTTGACGACATCCTGATAGCATCAGCAAACAAAACAGAACATAAACAAAATATTAAAAATGTGTTCGATATATTAAGCAAACATGAGCTAAAAATTAACATAAAAAAATGTGAATTTTTGAAAACAGAAATAAAATTCCTGGGACACATGTTAAACGAAAATGGAACAAGACCTTTAGACGACATAATCAAAGCAATCAAAAATTACCCTCTACCCAAAACTACAAAAGAGCTAAGACGTTTCCTTGGCATGATCAATTTCTATCACAAATACATACCAAGATGTAGTGAAATGCTAGCCCCTCTCAATGAACTGAACAAAATAAAGAGAAACATCAAAATAAATTGGAACGAAAAACTAATAACAGCGTTCGAACAGGCAAAAGAAAATCTGAAAAATGCAAGCATCCTAAACTATCCCAACCAAGAATTACCATACATAGTCAACACAGATTGTTCGGGAGTAGCAATGGGCGGAACGATATTCCAAGAAGAAAATAACGAAAAAAGACCAATAGCTTTCTTCTCAAAGAAACTCAAAACTCACCAAATGAGATACTCTACTTTTGACAGGGAGTTATTAGCGTTACATGATACAATCAGACATTTCCAATACCTATTGGAAGGAAAAGATTTCGAAGAGTATACCGACCATAAATCCTTAATAAACGCAATGAACATGAAAAACCCTTCACCGAGACAAATAAGACAATTAAACTATATTTCACAATTTAATTGCAAAATAAAATACATAGCAGGTTCAGCTAACATAAGTGCAGATGCATTATCAAGAATAGAAACTGACATAAATGCACTTAACATAACACCCATCATAGAGTTAGAAAAGTTAAAAACTAAACAAAAAGAAACAACAATCGAAACTCCAAGGATGAATTCACTCCACCTGGAAGAAATAGACGGCATATGGTACGACACTTCAAATGACAATAACAAAAGGATCGTAGTACCAGCAGAACTGCGCGATCAATACCTCCAAAAATATCACAACATCTACCATCCGGGAAACAAAGCCACATACGAACTTCTGCATACCAAAGTTGTTTGGCCTTTTATGAGAAGGGACGTAAAAACGTTCGTAAAAAATTGCCCACAATGTCAAAAAAATAAAATAACAACAAAACAATTCAAAACAACAATTGTACAATTCCCAAGTTCTGAACCGTTCGAAACGATACATATCGACATAGTCGGCCCTCTACCTTCAAATAATATACACAAGTACTTATTAACTATAATAGACCGAAAAACAAATTGGTTCGAAGCCATTCCCATAAAGGAAATATCAGCAGCAAAAATATGCAGTAAATTAGAATTAAACTGGTTCGCCCGGTATGGCTGCCCAAAGACAATAATCAGCGATCAGGGTAGGCAATTTGAATCCGACATTTTCAAAGGACTTTGTAACAAATATAACATCAACAAAACCAGAACAACAGCATACAATCCACAATCAAACGGAAAAGTCGAGAGATTACACCGATCATTAAAACAAGCAATCAGAACAAAAACAAATAATAACAACAACTGGTTAGAAAAATTACCAGAAATACTAATAGGATTACGAAACAACCCTTCAAGCCTAAACAACAAAAGCCCTAGCCAATCAGTTTTTGGACACTATACAAACTTACCAAACTTAAAGGACGAAAACAAAAACAAGATAAAAACAACCGCTAAAGAATCACAAATACCCATACTAAAAAGTATTCTAAAAAACAAAAATAATAATAAAACCCAAAACCAAACAGAACTAATAATAGACATGGTTTTAGTAAAGAAACCCTTCACTAGCGGATTTGAAACAAAGTACGAAGGCCCATTCAAACTGTTAAATATGTATAAAAACGTTGGCACAATTTTAAAAGACAATAAGCAAATCAAAATAAACATACGCCGATTAAAACCATATCACGAAAACAAAACACCAACTCTTAACAATCACCACAACCTAAACCCTCAAAACAACCACCCAAAGTACAAAACACAAGAACGAACAGAAATACAGACAAACCAGAAACACATCAGATTCAGCGAAAAAGACTCAACAAAAATTTTCGACAACAACACAACAATCACACCAGAATACAAAAAGCGTTATAGCGATTGCCTCAAATAAACAACACATGCACCCACAAGATTTTGTTGTACAATTTTTATAAAGTGCTAGTTGTAAAACACAAAACATAAACCCACCTAAATCATCACAAAACACAAGAACATATGTTTTATCTTATCTCTGTAAATATGTAAAGCCGTTTAAATGTTAACCTCCGGTTTTAAAGGGGGAAGTTCTGTAATGTATTGTAATTATTTATTTTTCTTGGTTTTGTTAACTGTATGTTATAAATGTAAATTACAATTCTTCACGTCGTACGTGGCGAAGGTTTTTATTTTATGTTTGTAAAAAAAAACAAACTATATAGTGATAATTTACCATAGTAAATTATCACTATAGAAAAAAATTGAATTTAAAAAAATCTATAACAACAAATTAAAAATTTATCAAAACAAGAAACCGTAAATTGGGAAATTTCAAGATCCAACAGTTATAATTCGGAAGCTCTCCCAACGACTACTCCAAGGATTAGATCAATTACTCGTATAATCTCGAACCATACACTTACTTTTTCATATCCCATTATTATTAGAACTTAAAAAAAGCTTACTCAAAGATTAATCACTGAAGAAAAGCTATATTGTCAGAAGTAACCTTATATTGGTTTTTGGTTAATAAAAATTTTAAAGTGTTATAATAATTGTTGTATATTAATTTGATTTTCTTTTTTTTGTACTATTCGCGTCAAAACAAAACACAGCCTGCACCCTGATTGTCCCGCCACATTTTTTTTATCGGTGACTCTTTCGGGCTCATCAATTTTCCTTATTGCATTAAACAACAATAAAAATAACATTATTACATTATTGCATTAAACAACAAAAATATCATTATTACATAACAATGATTATGGTAGGCCATTCAAATACAATATAGAATTCAATTTTTTAAAGCATGAAATACAAACAGATTGTAATTCAGTAACGATTAAACCAAGAAGACAACCCATACACGAAGAGAATAAACTTAAAGAAATAATAGAAAACTTTGAGATTGTCTGTGTTGCGAAGAACAATGCAAAAGATATTCGAATATGCTTAGACTTTAGATTATTAAATGAAAACACTATTAGACCAAAATTTCTAACTCCTACTGTTGATGAAATATCTCATGATGATGAGGTGAACTCTACACCTTCATAAGTATTTACTGATTCAATGATGATTATTCAATTTATACAGATGCTTTCGATATGACTCTTCAATCCTATTATTATTATTATTATTATTATTATTATTATTATTATTATTATTATTATTATTATTATTATTATTATTATTATTATTATTATTATTATTATTATTATTATTATTATTATTATTATTATTATTATTATTATTATTATTATTATTATTATTATTATTATTATTATTATTATTATTATTATTATTATTATTATTATTATTATTATTATTATTATTATTATTTACAATGACGACACTACTCATTATATGGGTCTGTATTTTAGTTCAATCGATTTAGGAAACGCGTTTGAACCTGAAGAAGATCCAAAGGAAAAAACCCGTTTTTCAACAAAATATTGACAGTATTGTTTTATTAGAATGCTATTTGGCATAGCAGCAGCTTCATCAACATTCAAAAAACTCAAGTCTATCATTGTTGGAGATATGATGTGAAAGGAAGCACTAGTATATTTAGATGACATTCTAAGTTTTCATAGACGATTGATAAACATAAAAAACATATTGAAAAATTACTTAAAAGAATTAACGATTCAGGGTTGAAAATCAATTTCAATAAATATAAATTTTTAGTAACAAAATTAAAATTTCTAAAACATGTGATAAATAGAGATGTTAAAATTGACCCTGATTAAATTAATACTGAATAATTTTAGAAAACCTAATTGTGTAAAACACCTCTGTAGTTTTTTAGGATTAACGAACTATTACCGGAAATTTCTTAATAATTATTTAAAATATCCCGACCTTTAGAAAAATTAATCACGCCTACTAAAAATAAGATTCAATGACCTGATGAGTGTGAAAACATTTTGACAAACTTAAATATCAGATGGTCAACGTACCGTTACTAGCACATCCAGATTTTGGAAAAGAATTCATTCTTGATACAGATTGTACAAAAACTGGGAAAAGACACTACCACAAATAGAATATACTTTAAATGTCACAGTTCAGAAGACTACTAAACACTCCCCAGTAGAAATTATATTTGGCAAACGCATAAACAAACATTGTTTCGTAAAACAAGACATAACAGCAAATGAAAACATACCAGACTATATTTAAAATATCAGTAGGAAGCAGCAGCAAGTAATACAAGAAATTAATACAAGAAACAAGAGCGTAATAACACCAAACGTTACAACAATCATAAAATAACTCATAGATCTTTCAACATTGGAAATAAAATATTAGTTAAAATAGATTTACGAAATAAAGATGATAATCGATACAGAGGTCACATAGAAATAATAAAAAAAATAAAAAATAGTTATGACATGTTAAATAATTCAGGTTCTAAGGTCATTCGGAATATTGAATGGTTAAAGCCTTTCAAAAAGGGGGGTGTAAGTAGTGGTGAGCTATGCATGTCCAGGGGGGCTCGGCAGAACCCTTTGTTAACTTTTTAAAAATTTTGCGACCCCCTTGTTATTCTTTCAAATGTGATTTTGCGCTTCACTTCAGATTAAAATTTCTATTGTTTTGGTAGTAAACATTTTTAAAACAATTTTACCGCATTTATATATCAAAAAAAATTTTCTGGACGCTTTCATATTTTACTAAAAAAGCAAATTCGGAAAAAAGCATTTTTTTTTCTGGACGAAACAATTAATTTTTTAGGATATACCAGACTTCCAATTATTTAACAATAATAATAATAATAATAATAATAATAATAATAATAATAATAATAATAATAATAATAATAATAATAATAATAATAATAATAATAATAATAATAATAATAATAATAATAATAATAATAATAATAATAATAATAATAATAATAATCTTAATAAATATTCTATCTTAAAACCTTTTATATTTATTTCATTTTTGAATTGAAGATAAAATTTTACTTTTAAGATTTTCAATAAATTATTAAGAATTTCAAAGAGAAAAAAAGTTAAAAATATAAACTAACGATTTTACATAGGTTAAATTAGCTGCAATCTCTTGTACAATGTACATGAAATATCATATTTAATATTTAGTAAACTCTTTCTATAAGGTACAACCAATTTGCGCTTATGTTCTTGCAAAGTTGTACCCAATATAGAGATATACCATATACAGTAAACTCACTTTATAAGATACACGTTATAAAGGGTGCTTTCAGTAACAACTTAAGCGACAAAAAATGTACCTTATGGAAAGAGTTTACTATACTTTGGGAGAGTTAGAGTGATAGAATAATGGATTATTTATTAATTATTATTTATTATTTATTAAAAATCTCTAATTTTTGATAATATAAAATCTTGTGATGTTTTAGAATCATATATTTTAAATTTGAAAGCTGTTCTAACCTCAAAAGAAAATCAAAATGATATAATAAAACAAGCAAGTCAAGTCTATTATTCCATATATTCATATAAATTAAAAATAATTCATTACTACAAGCATTTATTCATGAACGAAATAGCAATTAAATTTTTTGTTTTAATAACACCCTATCAACGGCCCGACACTCGGCATAGGACGTCACATTCTGTGAAATCATGAGTATCATCACCATATCCAACTTGCAGTGATCCAGTATCGATTCGATAAGAACCAACAAGTATTTTACCATCAAACGCGGCTCTACCAATAAACAGCATATGTGCTCCATCATTTCCACCTATAATTGCTCCGTCTGGTAAATTCTTACCCGATGCCCATCGCCATTCCAAGCTAGAATCTCCACAGTCTCCTTCAACGAGTACCTGAAACACGATAAAAAGTGAACACTAATCATATCTAACCTGATATTCATATTGTTTATATATTTTATGATTTTCAACTAAATAAGCGCACGTATCGCCTTCAATGAGAGTTCCCACGAGTTTTTTACCGTCAATTATCGAACGAACAACATAAGATTTCAATCCGGCATATACAGCTCCCTCGTGAACTTTTCCCATTTCGGTGTATTTCCAATCTGTCTTTCCGTCAACTTGATCATTTTTGTTACTCATGATTTAAAATATTAGTCTACCTGAAAATATTTAGCACTAACCAAAATATATACCTGAATCAAAATACCGCAACACGCGATCTTATTAATTGTATCTCATGATGATGAGGTGAACTCTACACCTTTATAAGTATTTACTGATTCAATGATGATTATTCAATTTATACAGATGCTTTCGATATGACTCTTCAATCCTATTATTATTATTATTATTATTATTATTATTATTATTATTATTATTATTATTATTATTATTATTATTATTATTATTATTATTATTATTATTATTATTATTATTATTATTATTATTATTATTATTATTATTATTATTATTATTATTATTATTATTATTATTATTATTATTATTATTATTATTATTATTATTATTTACAATGACGACACTACAAAATTAAATAAATACAATAAGTAAATATAACAACCATCCTCCCCCAACCATTTCTCTTAATAAGATTTACTTCGAATATCACATTTATTTTTTGGTTTCAACTTTGACATTTTTAAAATTCAATCAAGACCTTCGATCAAAACAATATCGTGTACCTTATATATTGTTTTAATCTATAGTCTTACAAATATTAATATGAAAATAATTGAATTTACCTAGTATAAATATATTAACCTGTTAGCTTAGTAAGTCAAAATTTTAGTCCATAAGCTATACAGCTAAAAAGAAATTTTCAAAAAACTGTCCAAATGTTCAAAATATTTAATGATAATTTAACTTTATACATTCAAGTAAATAAAATGTTAGTTTACTAAGTTATTTTTGATTTTAATAAGGAAAAATACTGTTGGTCATATAAGCCACTTTGTTTGATTAAGTAAGCAGATAGTTTGTTTCTTATTGGTCTTGACATGTGTTCTTGATATATCATATTTTGCCAGTTACCTGCGTACCATTTGATTATGATATAGTGTATGACCAAGAAAGAGTTGTCAATGTTTTTAAAATTAATATAATAAATTTTGTCTTATTTCTATTTGATATTTATTTTCAATAACTATTAGTTTTTCTTCTAAACGTTTAGAGGAATCGCGAAATTTTCCAAATAGGCAGTAAGTTCCTAGTTCCCTTTATATACCCTTTTATTTCACAGTTAATCCATTTCAGTGACTTTTCTATCCTCCCAGTTTTGTCTAGAAATCTAATTTTCATTGCTTTCTTCAGTTTATTGGTAATAAAATTAATCATATTGGTGTTCTTGGAGTTCAACAGCCTTAGTCAATAAATTATGCTTTGTATTACGTATTCATCAATGCTTGGTACGATATCAAGTCTTCCTAGTGGGCAGCAGTGTGCGTATATAGAAAATAATTATTTAGATTTTGATTGATGTCTTGGATCATGTTCTTAAATCTTTTTATTTTTATTCAAATTCTAATTGTTAGGTTTTTTCATCAAGGATCAAGTAGTTATTGGCGCAATTTCCGTTAGGGAATAATATTATCAAATATATAAAGGTTTTGTATGGATTTTGTATTATTTTGGGAAGGTTGTAAGTTTGATTAGAAAATTTTGTTAGTGTCTGCAAGTGCTTTATTAAGTGTACCGTCAACATTGTGATAAAGGTAAGTATCTTTAAATAAATAAAGAAGTCAAAGAAGTCATTTTGGCAGAGAACAAAACTCTTGGAGAAAACAAACATTTGATTTCAGTGGAATCAATTTCATAAATAATGTCATGAGTTCTCAATATGATTAATGATTCTATTTATAACATTAAAATAACAATATATAATTCAAACTTTTTTAGGTAAAATAGTTTTTAATTAAAATATAATTGATATTTTATCAACATTTGGAATTTTGACTTTGGAGTCATTCGTTTTTAATGGAATATTCCGTTTTTAATCATTTTAAGTATTTTTGATTGGCATTTTATCAAAATACAAATAATTTGTTTTATGAGTAATAATAATAATAATGATAATAATAATAATAATAATAATAATAATAATAATAATAATAATAATAATAATAATAATAATATAATAATAATAATAATAATAATAATCATAATAATAATAATAATAATAATAATAATAATAATAATAATAATAATAATAATAATAATAATAATAATAATAATATAAATAATTATTATAATTATAAATATAATTGTTTAAAATCTAATTATTGCTGCTACCAAGAAAATAGAAAATCAAAATTTTATTAATGCTCAATTCAAGTATGAAGTAATTAATTAAAATGAAAGTGTAATGAGTATGAAAGTCTTGAAAGTCTTCATCAAAATATGTTTCAAATGATTTTTTATATCAATAAGTGTAGCTGATACATCCACTTAAGATAAAGATTCTTTTCTGCCCTTTTATCAGTAAAATTATTAAATTGATCAAGCGATTCACTCTCCGTAGTCTCGTAATTGTAAATACCTGCTTTTCGAAACCCATTTTTAATACAATCAATTGTAATCTCACGCACTTTTGTGTCCCATATTTTGTAAATTAATGGATTACGTCAGCCATCCATTTCTCCCATTTATTTGAATGACTTATTGACTCGGGAAATTATAATGTGAATATTATAATTATTAACATAATGTGAATATTATAAATAATTATAATTATAAACATCATATAGTGCAATATATAGCGCGTTATCTTTAAACTTTATTTCAATTTGAAAACTAGGGCTTTTAGAAGAAAGCGCTTTATCTATGGGTCGCTTTAATTTAGGGATTTTTTCTTATTTGAGATTTATTTTTAAACGAAAAAAAATTTATAAAATATTGTTTTTGTTATGACTTCGTACTAAGTTGTTAGAAATTTCCTGCAGTTGATTTTGCTTAGAGTCCTCTTTATTCTGAAAATAATACAAGTGTTAATGTTTACTAGAACATATGATTCCTTACGAGATCTTTACTGGAATATATTATTCAATATGGTTGTAAATTTCAATTGAAATAAATTGATATTAATTAAAAAATAATTTAATTTATACATAAATTTATTTAAATAAACAAATAACATTACTTCAATACTTAACTCTATTTAGAATGCAAGAACAATTGATTTAAACAAACAATAAAATTATAAGAACTTTTTTTCCAATTTCACCACTGATTATTTTTTCCATTGAATTTATTAAAAAGAGAGCTTGAAGACTATCAATCAGTAATATATCGATGTTTTCTGATACTCACGAATTTTCGGTACTGTCCTTTTCAAGTGAATTATATATTACTGATATATTACTGATTTATAGTCTTCAAGCTTCTCTTTTTAATAAACAATAAAATAATTGAATATTTGAATGTAGCATTAACAACTGGGAAAGTTAGCATTTATAACATATAGTAAAAACATAATTTGCATTTTGATATCAAAAATTGGGTTATTTAACCTTATACTTCATAAAATACTTTGACTGGAACATATTGTTCGTTTGATGTTCAATTTTGGGGTTGTAATTTTAATTTAAATTAAATTAATTAATAATTATTGATTTTTTAATAATTATAAAATGCAAAAAATAATGAAATAATTTACTTAAATGATCTGAAACCAGTTCACATAATTTAAAAAAATTATTACTCGAATTGATTCCACCGTATTGATTATTAAAGACGAATTTATTAATATATAACTCTATGTTATCAACATTGGTTGAATTTGGAATGTAAGTTTTTAAGGATCTCCAACATCTTTCAATTGTATTTGTATTTATCGATTTTCACAAAATTTTGACTATGATTTACGGTTTTATGGATATTTTATTTTTTTTGATGTTTAATTAAATAAATATGGGAAATTATTATTAAAAATTAATTTAATTAATTTAATTTAAATAACATCAACCTATTGTTCCATTAATCATGAAATAATTAAAGTGTCGTCGAAAAACTAAAATAAATCAAATAAAGTTGTTATTGGTTGGAAAAATCAACCAATCATGGACAACAAAACGGTAAATACTTGAATATTACTAAAATTTTTGTTTACTCAAAAATAATTTAAATAATTCAACAAGTAGTCAATAAAATTTATTAAGAATTAAATCAGAGAAATCAATATTTGATGTCTTAGGTATTCAGCGATCAACTTTACACAAAATATCGCATCCTGCCACAGAGTGTACTGCATCATAGCCAGTATAAAGTTTTCCATCGTCGACTCTGAATGAACCTACCAGAAGGTCACCATTAATCACCGCACGGCCAACAAACAGCATAATTGAATTATCGTGACCCCCTCTTACAGCTCCTTCTGGAATAACCTTTCCTGTTGTGTATTTCCACACCAATCTAGTGCAATCAGGAATTTTGGTATTCACCAACTCCTGTATGGGTCATTTCGATTATTGAATTAATATCAAAATTAATATTTTACTTGATATGAGTAATCTTTGTGAACTTTTCCACTGTAGGCAACACGGGCAAAACCTTCACCATCAACAAGGGTACCAATAATCCTTTGGTCGTCATGTATTGCTCTTATAATGTAGGATTTGAGGCCGGCGTAAACTGCACCTTCAACTTTCTTTCCACTGTCACTGTAAACCCATTCCGTTTCGTTATCAGTTTGGTCCATTGGTTTTTTTTGTATTGAAATTATTGCTAAATTCTATTCTGAGACGATGTCCATAACCGCTTTATTAACTAGTATTAAACGACCGCAACACAGACAGTAATTAATCAAATTCCATGATAATAAACAATATGTATTTTGATCCAATGTATTTATCATCAACAACTTATGATAATATTATTCACCAAGCTTTCAAAGGTTTTTTGAGAATTTTTAGTGATTAACAATATATTATGTTATATTATAATTTCAACCGATTATAAATTAATAATATTACTTATACAAACCATGGGCGTCCGCAGTAATTTTTCCAAGGGGGGTGGGGGCAAAAATATTCTTTGTTATAAGTAGACATTTTTTCTAGGAAGGAAGAGAGTTGTAAGAAAATGCATGTGTATAATAAATATTTGGGGCGTTATACAAAATAGGACTTTTCGTTTATTTATAAAATAGAACACTTTTTCAAAACCAGAATGTCAGTTAATATTGAAAGTTTTTATACAAATAAGAAAATTTGAAATCATTGATTTCCAGATATAATTAATAACATTAAAAAAAACAGGAAACCTCTTTAAATTACATTTTTTTATTAATTTTTTTGTCTTGGGTTTTTCTAACATTGTTTGAGCGCATCTATTAAAATGTGTTTAAATTAATCGAAAAATAGAATGGTTTGGGAAATTCAGGGAGGCAAGTGCCCCCCCCCCCCTTGTGGATGCCAATGATACAAACCTTAATTTTATATTTTGACTATAACAAAAAGAAATTTTAAATTTCAAAATATTATTGAATTTTATTCGGTTGATAAAATATCTGACTACGAGTGTTCTTTAATGCATCAACAAATCCCATAACTTGAATGGAATCGGTTCTGAATGATTATGCATGGCAGAACTTCTTCCCTTCAAATTTATATTGAATATGATGCGCATCAGCAATCTTTACTGCCACATAAAGTTGAAGTGAAAGTTGTTATAGAGTCCCACATGTCCCAGATTTGATTGTGCTACAGATCATATACCTCATTTATTTCATTCTTACCGAAAAGCACAAGACGCACTAATATATATGAAAATAATCAAAGAACGAAGGCAACGCTTTTATAATAGAAAATCGCCAACTAAGTATATTAAAATACAACATTGCTATATATTTCGACCGTTTAACAATCTTTTTCAGGCTAAAAATCGCATTAATAACAACTACATGAAAATAATAATATTCAATAATATTACTATTTTCTTGAGCGCATGACAAAAGAGACGGCTGATAAATTGATGTTGAATACTGATGATCCTTGCACAGACTTATCTGAAAGTAATGATACTATTTTTGATGTTGAAGTTAATGTGTTGTCATGTTCGGAAGGAGGAAAAATCAGACCTAATCACACTAATCAAAAATATGTGTTGGTATTACCTTAAAGGTTTCAGCAAATTCAACCATAAGATCCTTAAACATGTAGATAAGACTATATTTAGGATTGTTTTAACGTCTACAACTCCAATTGGTCTGTGTTCAGAATTCGTGTATCAATTTTCATGTAATGGGTGTATGCCACATATATTGGAGAGACTGCCCGTCATCTCTACACTCGAGTTCTTGAGCATTGCCACCGGAATGGATTGACCCACATTAATGATCATTTTAGGAAGTATACCAGTAAAAAATAATTATTACTGATTTTAAGATCTTGTTGAAGAGTTTGATTAATTACTGGGAACGAGTAACGCGTGAGGCGTTGTTAATTAGATCTTTAAATCCTATAATTAATAGTCAAAGTGTCCAGTCTACAGGGATTTTGAATGTATTTAAATAATATAACTTGTATATTTAATATATGGGATGATGTTGTTGTTTGTTAAAAACGTTTTGTATAAAAACCAATTTTTAATTTTTAAATTTATTTTTTATATTAATTTTTAAAAAGATTTTGTGTATGAGAGAATGTTAACAATTTTTTGTGCGTTTTTAAAATTAAAATAATTTTTATATGATTAAAAAAATGTTTTTCAAAATTTTATTAAAATATCTTTTTGATATAGTTTGAATACGATTAAAAGTTGTTAATTTGGTTGAATATTATTATTTTCATTTAGTTGTGATTAATATGATTCTTAGCTTGAAGACTGTTAAACGGTCGAAATATCTAGCAATATTATAGTTTAATATACTTAGTTGGCGATGTTCTATTATATATGAAAAAGCAATAATTTTGACAAGTAAATCTTTTCAATTTACAACTAACATTTTGCTATCCATCAACTTTAAGGCTATAATAATTTAACTCTAATCCCCAGTACCAATCATGTTTAAAATTATTTAATTTATGCATGACAAATACGACCCTAAGCTCTTGATCATTATCTACTTTTTCATTTGCAATCACATTTTGGTCAGTTTTAATCAAGTTATACATACAATTCGAAAAAATCCGATTAAATTAGTCGAAATCTTTGTTTAAATAGAGGTTTAAAAAGGCAAAGGAATTTTTGAACTTTAAATTTTAAGTTTGCATTGATATTGTCGTGTAAATAATTTGAAAAATTAAAATATACTTTGTAAATTGCTGAGTTTAGTTTATTTGAATTATTTTGAATAAGTTAAAAATATAATTGTTAAAATTTTCCAATGCGTTTCAGTATTAAAGAGGTTATGAAATAGAACTTGTTTATCCTTCTTGTGACAATCTCGAATTAAAGTCAAACTTTTTCGAAATATGGAAAAAGATTTGCCTTGGACTTATAAGAGTTTGAACTGAAGCCAATTTTAGAATATTTGCGCGATAAAATTGTTAAGCAATTAGATATTAATGCTATTCAAAGAGGATATATATATTACCTAAAAGTATTGATCAATATTTAACTGAACTTCCTGTTAATCAAGCCTATCATTTATTGCCACCAAATAGTTATTGTCCCAAATTATGGCTTCAAGGGGGAGGTCAATTATAAATTTTGTAAATTGTATTTTTATAAATTAAATATATATTAAGACAATTTAATTTAGTATATTTAAGTAGTAGTTGATTATATGATTTTGAGGGGGTTAATTATAAAATTCACAAATTATATTTTAACTTGATTAGGCGTATATTGATGATTTAGATTACGACTATTAGTGTGATATTTGATCAATATACAGTTTGGAGTCTTTTTAGGAGAAATTATAAATTATGAATTATCTTTTTAAACTCAGACTAAAATTATGAACATAATACAGTTTAAGGGTTCTTATAAGACGAATTCCAAATTATAATTCCTGGATTGCAGATATGTATATCGATAGTTTAGATGAGTATTATTACTACTAACATTAAGTACTACAAAATTCGAGGAGGTTATTTACGGAAAGTTATAATTCTCACTTTTATGAATTTAACATATATTAGAATTATTACCATGGTTCGAGATTTGTTAAAAAAAATTTACCAAATTATCATCTTATGAATTTGAGATACATATAAGTAATTAGGATTATTCACAGTATCTTTATTTACGATATTACTCAACAGTATTTGGGAAAATTTATAAATTATGACTTTTGAATTCGATATGCATATAGGCAATTATGATTATTAGTATGATTTGAACTACTATACAAACTTTAGAGATAACCGACTACATTGAATGTCAATAAATTAAAAAACTGTGATCAGTTTACGTCTGGAGCTTTACTCCGTTTATTGAGTCCTAGTGTGATGTAGAGATGTGATTTTTAGTGTTGATTTCACTATGTAAATTATTAGTGCAATAAATAGTCGATTACAGAAAGCTGCTTGCTTTCGTGGCCACACTGTGCTCACTACGACAAGCCCTAGTGTTATGTGAGTCGGTAATATGCTACCGAGGTATAAATACCAGAGGGTATTTATCGACGAACCCAGCGGCTTATACCACCGAGTCGGTACGACCTCCGACGACCCCAGTTTGTATAAATATGAATAAGTGCATATGGTGACCTGCCATCGTCAATAGTTGTGGTCCCCATGACGATGATGATTTTAATATAAACATGAATTAACTGAGATCATGCACAAGAAAAATGTTCAATGATACGCCGCACTCAGTTTCTTCAAAAGAAAAGAAACATAAACATGATAGTATAATTTAAATGTTGTTAACAATATACATTACATAAAATCAAACGACCCTCACTGGAAAAATTCCTGGAGCTGTTTAAATCTAAGACACATCAGAAGAATTTCATTGTAATTAATATCACACGCTTTATTTGTACGAAACCATTTACCGTGTCCAATAACTTGAGATTGAGCCATGATTGAATTTGAAACATTGGATAATTGTTCAACACTTCGGCTAATAAACATTGGAGTTGTGTTGATCTTTTTTAAGACCTCGATTGAATAGAATATCATATCCATAAGTTAGTAAGTTTATCTTTTTATCGCTTTGGGGAAATTTCATAAACATCTCTTGTTGTTCCTCTTCTGTCATTTCATGATTTGCAGAAATTAAATCGTTGATTTCCAATCGTTTTGATAAACTTCCATTAATCATTTGCAATGATCTTGTTGAGCCACGATCACCTGGACAACTTTCACTGCTGAAAAGACATCTCTTCGCGCCACAGATACAAAACGCATGTCTACAACTTTCAAATATTACCTTCACCATATTGCTCATTGAAATACGACATATCAAACATTCATTATCTTCCATATTTCACCGCAGAACACAAAAAATTCCAATCGAGTTCAAATCAATTCATTTAACAAAACTTAGAATTCAAAATCCATTCTAAATCCAAATCCGCCAATTCAAAATACTCACACAAATCACCAGTTCAAACAAAAGCTTCCTCGAACTCTATAAATCAAAAAATTACAAAAACAACTAATTAATAAAAATTGCGACATACCTCTTGCTCGCGTCTGTGTGCGCACATCCATACTACCATAATTCTTCACACAGACGCGAGAACATTCAACAAAACATAATCTTCTCACTTTTCCGCGTCTGTGTGCGCACACAATTCTATCCAACAAAGTAAAAAGCGCACACAAATGACACTGCTCGCGTCTGTGTGCGCATACAAACCCATCTCATAATACAACGCGCACACAGACGCGAATTAATCTCCTAATTTACCATCCTCCCCCCTTGACACCTTAGTATCAATCTCAAATCCCCATTAGCTTCTTCTTCTTTTATGATCAACTTAATTTGGAGATACATTCCCGTGTCAGTTTATCCCTTTCCCCCTTCATTTCCTGCATTTACCGTATCAGTTTATCCCTTTCCCCCTTCATTTCCTGCATAATGACTCAATCTCCAATAACCCTCACACACCCATCTTTGTATTATATAAGCCGCCGCACCACGTACCTTTTTTGAAACGTGGGTTCTCCACCCACCATCGCTATACTCGGCCAAGCAGCTGTCCCTGTTCAGTTTGTTTAGGTGTAATCTCTCCATTATTCTTTCTCCATTTTTCGCCAATTCCATATTCCACCCTTTTCCCTGTTGCATTTCATTTAGTGACCAGTGTTCACTTAATGTTTTTATAAGCATCCTACAAAGTCGTTCTTTGATTGCTTCGTGTTTCAATTCCACAATCGACACCTTGTCTTTAATGTGCATTTTTAGAGGCGTGCAAACGAGTTCCAGTGATCCTTGTTGTTTGAAACTGTTCGATGATTCGTCCAATTTTTCTGTTAAATCCAAAACTTCTTTGGCCCCTTGAACATTATCACGTTCTTCTTTTAGTCGATTAACTTCCCCTTCGTCGACCTGAATATCATTAACCGCCGCCTCGGGCGTTAGATCCTCTGATCCCAATTACTCAACACTTCCGTTGTTTTCAGTTCCACAATTTTATCTTCGGATAATTTTATGATCTCACTGGCCCGGCAAGCCTCATCTTGCTTTTCCTTTGTATTCATTTTTCCTTGAATATTTTGTGTGATTGTAATAACGTTAACTAATTCGTTAGTTCCTCCAGAATTGAATATTTGCCCATCTAAATGACTCTGAGCTCCTTGTTCCTCATTATATGCCTTACTCCCGTCGAGTTGCGTGTCCTCAATTCCCCGAAATGCACGTAACTCGTCATTTAACATTTCAGTTACCGCAAAATAACTCGGAACCGTCCTCATTGATGTGTTTTCATTTAATAATTCGTTGTGTCTTTGCTTACATCCGGTAACCTTGCAGAAAGATTCTTTACGACATCCCTTGGCCATGTGATTTCATTTGAAGCAATTCCTGCACAGTTTCTTTTCTTCGATGACTCTCTTCCTTTCTGAAATTGTGAGTTGCTTAAACTTGTCACATTGGTCTAGGTAATGTTGACCACCACATTGTACACACTCTGATCTATAGCCGTTTGAGTTATTCGCCGGTATGACCGTTTCACTTTTAACTCTGCCATTTGGTTGCCTCGTAAAATGCGTCCGACCTCCTGGATTGAAGCTTTCTCTTCCTCTAGACACACCTTCTACTCTTGGCCCATCATACGTCCTGGTGCTTGGTTGAGTCCCATACACGACCTCGTTAGTGGACCTTAGGATCTCCGTTTCTTGTTGTATCCATCTTCTCAAATCCTCTATCGTCTCACGCAATTCCTTTTCAATTTTGTCTTTCTTCCATTTATACACAAGATTCGTCGTTAACTTGCCCAAACACTTTTGAAAAAGATATCCAGTCTTTAACTCGGATTCTTTCACAGTGGATTTAAATCGAACGGTGACTGTTTCTAATAATTCAACAAATAAGTCTAGATCCTTCAAATCTCCTTCTCGAATTGGCCTGAACTTGTCCATCTTCTCTAACATTGATAAATATATCCTTTCATCCCACCATATCGCCTATCCAACTTCTCTTTTGCCATTTGATAGGCCTCTGCCGAATATACTAGATTTTCAATTAACTTTAATGGCTTTCCGTGAAGGTACTTGTGCAGGTGAAACATCTTTTCAACCTCATCACCTTCCGCTTCGTCAATACACGCAGTAAAAGCTGCTTTCCATGGTTCGTACTCTTTCATCTTGCCTTCAAAGACAGGTATTGTAATTTTCTGTAGACTTTCCAGTTTTCTTTTATGCACTGAATTATTTTTCTTGATTGTATCATCATTCACATTTTCCTTCTTTTCCATAAAAGATTGATATGCTTTTCTTTCCATCAGTGCCCCAATTATTTGATGTTTTTCCTCGATCTCTTGCAGATCTTTATCTAAGATTGCAGTGATGTCTAATCTTTGCAATTTTTTACTGATCGTTCTTAGATCCCTTAATTCTTCATCTAGACTCTCCTTTTGATCTTCATATTCTTCCAACCATTCGCTAACTTCCTTCCCATTTATATCATTGAGAATCTTGTTTCTCAATCTCGTTAATTTTCCTTTTTTCATTCTCTTTTTCCACAGTCCTTCTGCTAAAATCTCTTCGCCATTGCCCCCACACAGCCTGAGTGACAACTGGAGTGTCGAACCTACTTGTATGCTATAATCGTTCAATATTCTTTTATTTTCTAATTGCTTTCCTGCGTAGACTAACATTTGATAATTTACCGGAATTCCTTCTTTGTCCTGAATTTTTCCTTTTACCTTTTCAATCGTGTCATTCCATTCAACGTCAATAGTAATTGTCTTACCAGTAAGAGTTTTGACAAATATTTGATTCCTACTTGTCAATCGAGACGCAAAACCCATTACCCCGCTCGCCCTCACCCTTGACTTAGCTCGCAAAAACGCTGAGCTTTTTATTTTCTTTTTCTTTACACTGTTCCACTGGCTACCCAATTTAAAAGAGTGCTGGGACCCATAGCAGCACTTTCCCACGCTCGATAGGGAAGGGAGGATGGTTAATTTTACAGAAATATTAGTTGCTATTACATTTTTTATCATAATACATAAATACAAAAAATACATTTTACAATCATCAATTACCTTGTTCCGGCTGG
Source organism: Schmidtea polychroa (assembly GCA_959609185.1). Classification (NCBI taxonomy): domain Eukaryota; kingdom Metazoa; phylum Platyhelminthes; order Tricladida; family Dugesiidae; genus Schmidtea; species Schmidtea polychroa. The sequence goes on along the minus strand of CAUHTR010001404.1, from coordinate 22,438 downwards.
CTAGCCGGAACCACGCTCTGCTACCATGTTTAAATCTAAGACACATCAGAAGAATTTCATTGTAATTAATATCACACGCTTTATTTGTACGAAACCATTTACCGTGTCCAATAACTTGAGATTGAGCCATGATTGAATTTGAAACATTGGATAATTGTTCAACACTTCGGCTAATAAACATTGGAGTTGTGTTGATCTTTTTAAGACCTCGATTGAATAGAATATCATATCCATAAGTTAGTAAGTTTATCTTTTTATCGCTTTGGGGAAATTTCATAAACATCTCTTGTTGTTCCTCTTCTGTCATTTCATGATTTGCAGAAATTAAATCGTTGATTTCCAATCGTTTTGATAAACTTCCATTAATCATTTGCAATGATCTTGTTGAGCCACGATCACCTGGACAACTTTCACTGCTGAAAAGACATCTCTTCGCGCCACAGATACAAAACGCATGTCTACAACTTTCAAATATTACCTTCACCATATTGCTCATTGAAATACGACATATCAAACATTCATTATCTTCCATATTTCACCGCAGAACACAAAAAATTCCAATCGAGTTCAAATCAATTCATTTAACAAAACTTAGAATTCAAAATCCATTCTAAATCCAAATCCGCCAATTCAAAATACTCACACAAATCACCAGTTCAAACAAAAGCTTCCTCGAACTCTATAAATCAAAAAATTACAAAAACAACTAATTAATAAAAATTGCGACATACCTCTTGCTCGCGTCTGTGTGCGCACATCCATATTACCATAATTCTGCACACAGACGCGAGAACATTCAACAAAACATAATCTTCTCACTTTTCCGCGTCTGTGTGCGCACACAATTCTATCCAACAAAGTAAAAAGCGCGCACAGACGCGAGATAAACTAATATGACAAAAAATGACACTGCTCGCGTCTGTGTGCGCATACAAACCCATCTCATAATAAAACGCGCACACAGACGCGAATTAATCTCCTAATTTACCATGTCTACAACTTCGACGATCAAAAATTTAAAAATTTAAAAATTTAAAAACTTGACATAAAGAGTAAGCATTGAAAAGTGACGAAATGTGTTAGTTTATATAGCCTCTGTTTGGTATGCAAGTATGCATGCGTGCATTGATGCAGTAAAACAAATTCGAATTATTTTAATTCTCGAACATTCGATTTTTAATTTTTATCGATTTTGATGACGATTTTTCAGTAAGAATTTTTGTTTATATTTTTGAAATTTTATTTTTGAATTATTTTTTATTAAATTTGCCTCCATGATGGATTTCGGCATTTCCAGAACATTCCATGCTAAATTTAATCTATTTCTTATTTTTAAATTATTTTTTGTGATATATTTTCTAAAATTTTTATATTTTAAACTAAAATATTTATTTTTTATAAATTTTATTGTCGTTTGGCGGCCATGACAATTTCGCCATTTTTTGGATTGTTCTGGATTTTTATTCAAAATTTTGAAATAATTTTCTTTCCGTAAGATTTTATGGAGATTTTCTTTAATTTTTCTTTTTAATTTTTACTAATCGCCTTTATTCGAATTTGTTTTTATTGTTTTATGTCTTTCGGTTATATTTGAATAAGTTTTCGTGTGATACTTCTTGCTCGTGTTTTATTTTATTTTTAATTCAGATGTTTTATTTTTGGGTATATTATCTCTTTATTATCATTGTTTATTTGGTGTTTTTATATATTTTTATTCAGTAAACTAAATGCTGGGTATGCGTGTTGTGTACTGACACTTTTCGTCCCCTACCTAACTTTGAGTTTAGAAATCAGTTCTAGCCCAACATTAGTAAAATAATTATGAATATTAATATTAAATACATATAGTTTGCTGCAGATATCCTGTATTACTTAGCTTACTATATAATCGTAAAATCATATTGGATATTGGTCTTAATAGTAGGTTTGAATGTATATAGTAAATTAAGGGTTTTTTTTAATCTTTTGCTTACAGTATTTTCCCGCATATAATTCGCGGATTATACCAAATTTTACATACCCCACATGGGTGTGCATGATCTTTTTACATGTATTGGCTATTTTACTATATTGGTTAATTTTTACACAAAACTTAAAAATCCGCGGGTATATTAGGGTTATCTGCGTATATGCGAGAAAATACGGTATATGTACTTTATAAAGTCGAACCTCGATAATTTCTTATATTGGGACTTAAGTTCGAAAAATATGTCATGTGACAATAGCGGCAAAATCTTGGAATCTTGTGATAGAAAAAAGTAATTTTTATCAATTAACTTTATATTTTTGTATATTATTTTAATTTATTTTCAAAACCCAAAAGTGAGTCATCTAATCATCGATTCGACATAATATATCACAGCTTCCTTTTCTGCACACTTCCCCTTTATAAGGTAAATAAACGACTCCATTATCCGGCCGATACGATCCAATTAGAAGTTTATCATTGATGACCGCTCTTCCAATGAAGAGCATAGTCGAATTATCTTCCCCAGCAATAATGGCACCTTCTGGTAGAAATGTTCCATCAGTCCATTTCCATTCGAATATTTGTTTATTTTCAACCATGATCTGAAGATATCAGGTAATTATAGAAATATCATAATCATATAAACTTGATATATATATTTCGAATGCGACCATTTACGATATGGCACATGTCCACAAAAATCTCCTCTAACTAGAGTTCCAATAAAGGTCTGCTCTTTATGAATGGCTCTGATAATATAACTGTCACACCCACCATACACAGCATTTTCAGGAATTTCTCCTTTCTGCCCATATTGCCATATACCTTTACTGTCGACTTCATCACCATTCACCAATGATAATTTGTACTTATCTAAATCTTTTTCTTCTCCATCTGATTGATCATCTTCACTGTCAATATCTTTCAAATTCCTTCTTTCAAATTCCTTCAAATTTTCGCCGTTCATTTCAATTACCGGTAGAAATAATGAAAATTCACAAACCGAATTCTATCGAACAGTAAAAATAAATAAAAAAATAAAATGTTTTAACTCGTCAAATTGAAATAATAACCAAAATTTTATAATTACCAAAAACTGAATGAGTCCAAAGGTCAAAGCAAAAATTCAAAATCGATGCGATTTTCAAAATATCTTAATAAAAATTAATTAATTAATTAATTAGGATTTTCAATTAATAAATTATTTAGAATTTCCAAAAATATAATCAAAAATCCTGGAAAAATTATTGGGGTGGTGAATCTAAATTATCTTGAAAATTCATAATTTCTAGGAATTCCTTGGAAACAGTCAAAATGGTATAATTAAAATCCGAATGGCGAAGAATGCGAAATTACAGAAAATCAATAAACTAGCAAATTCGAATTTGAAAAACAAGCCAAGTATAAATCAGACAGGGGAAATATCATGGTGATAATGAGTTTATCAGAATACGTTTAAAAAAGATCGAGAACCAAGTGAAAACCAAGTCAAGAAATCAAAAATAGGACTCAAGGAAAGCTATCAATTTTTATAAGAATAACAAACGAATGATTTGAGAGAAGTTGTAACAATTTGGGGCTGTAAATTGTGATATATCTGTAAATACAAATATACGTTTGGAGTGTTGTCTTATTTTATAGAACGCGAGGAGTGAGAAATACCGACTGATATTATTTATTAAAATAAAACCAAAAAAATATAAATAAAATCAATAATTTTCACATATTTTACTTTATTTGGTTTATGAAGTTTTCATGATAAAATAGCACGTGATGCAAAATACTGACGGAATTTTTGAATTTCACTTCCATAAAAATTGTGATTTTTCAATTGTATATTTTTCAACTTGTACGGTAATATTTTTTTCATTTCATTATTATTATTATTATTATTATTATTATTATTATTATTATTATTATTATTATTATTATTATTATTATTATTATTATTATTATTATTATTATTATTATTATTATTATTATTATTATTATTATTATTATTATTATTATTATTATTATTATTATTATTAATTTTATAATTATCATAAAGTTTATTATTAATGCTAATAATTAATGTGTAATTATGTTCATTAATTTGTTCAAATTATGCAAATGTCAACCGGACATTCCCAAACTTTAGTGTTATGTTCACAGCTGAGTTATCATATCATATTTTGCTTGACTACTTGAATGAAATATTAAAAATCTGAAAGGCACTGAAGCGTGATATACTTTCTGGACGATAACAATGAAACAATTTTAATTTACTACTTTGGAATACTACAACTTGAATGTGGAGCAACTAATAGATAGAAGATCTAGTCAATGCTGAGGTCAATAGAAAATATTTTAAAAGAGATTCATGAAATCAACTGATTATAGATGGAATGGACTCCAAAATCAAGGCGTATGAAAAGAGGTTAACTTCTTTAAGAAATTGGAAAGTAATATTTCATCCATAACGAACAATACACACAGTTCTTAATTCCTACATTAATTTTTATTTAAATAAAACAAATACAAAACCTTTTGGCGTACACATCATTTCAGTTACAGATTTTGCATTATGTCAGCGGTCAACAAACGCTTTCTGTTGTATTCTTAAAATCTTTTTGGTTGTTTCGGTTTCTTCAATAATTTCTACAATTTGTTCAATTTCAGCAATAACTTCAGAAACTTTTTTAGACATGCTTGAATTAGATTTTGTGGCTGATATTTGTTATATAAAAAGTAAGTAACAAAAGAAGATTATATAGATAATATAATTTGATATAATAAATAAATTTTATAAAACGATGATTTTATGGTCGCCCCTTTACCAGGATTGCAATTCTCGTGAATGAAATGAATGAGCCTGATTGTGATATGCAAATGTTATGCAAAATAAAATACATAGGTATCAAGGTTCGGATGAACAAAATTCAAAATTAGCACAATAGTAAAATGTGTTTGTTCATTGTAAGTATAAAAAATGGTTAGCATATATTTAATTTTGTAAATTTCAAAGGTTTTTCGAAGTGAACCCCTCAAGTTTTACAGTTTCATTAGAACATTGGTAAAGTTACGTACTATTCCGTATAATGTAGTATGTTACACTATTCGAATTTTATACTTTTCAAATCCTGAAAATAGAGAACTTATTTTGTACCATGGTACGCTAATCGGACCGTGTACCAATGGTATATTATTGAGCTATTGAAAAAAATTATGTAAAAGAAATAAAGCTAAGTTAGGTATTCATTCATTTATTAATTCATCACTTGAAAATATTTTAATTTTAATCATTTGATGATAAATGTGATTGTTCACTGGGGTTGGCTTCTTCATTGCTTGATGCATTATTAATAGCCATTTCAACTTCAGCCCCAGACTTACTGGCTGTATCACCACTCTCTTGCACTTCAAGTTCATTTATAATGTGTGTTAGACAATAATTATACTTGCATGTCAGAACAACTTCGCCGTAACCAGATATGCCACAACATTCACCTGCTTTAATCTGGACAATGATTTTTAACTTTTCTTCTACAGAGATTTGCCATTTTCTTAGCATCATGGTTTAGGGTCTATACTATTTTATAAAATAAAATGAATTATGATTTTAACAAATAAAATTAAAATAAGATAATCAATCGTTATGAATAACTAGTCTAAATAAAAAAATAGTTTACCTAAGTTTAATACATAAATTATAATATAAAACACTTGATGTTCATGTGCCTAACAGTAACAAAGACTAGACTAAACACTTCTTCCGAAGAGCTTCCAATCTTGATTGAGTACGAGCATTTGAAGGATAGTTTTCTTGTTGCCATAACTAATCCAATAAAGAAGCGACCTAGAGAAAAGTCGCACACAAAAGTTTGAAGCTCAACCAAATTCCGTCCCCTGGTATTATCCGATACCTGATTAATGTATGTCATCTAAAGTATTGTGACTCAGCATTCACATCTTCTATCATCTCATTATTGCTTATTTGAGACTTTTCAAAATTTGCCGCAATAGTTCGTAGGAATCCAGTCTCAGGTAAGTGTAGAGTCATTTTCGTTGTTGATAATATATACAAATATAGTTAACCTATTTTTCTGGTTAAAAAAATGATCCTATAAATCATTACTTTGTATTAGCCGCACTTTTCTTTAAATAGAAAAAAAGTAGTATGATAAAAATTAGTATGATAATTTTTTGTATAAATTATAATAAATGTTAGACGCAATTAAATTCAAATCTTCTTCAAGCATTTATTTTTATAACAACTTCAAAATTGTGCCGTTTACTAGCGTATTTAAACACCGAGGCGTGATAATTATTAATATTAATGTAATTACCGGTCATACATTTAATTGATTTAATTTAATATAATCTAATATAATATGATATAATTTAATATAGAATTTAAATATAAAAATTTACCAGAAATAATTATTTCTACTAGCTGATCTCACTTCTACCATTTAACCATAATAATCTTATATAGGGGTTTACTAAATCCTTACAATAAAGTTATACCTTTTTTGAAATATCCTCATTCCCCTCTTGTGAGAAGTCTACTTTACCGGTTACAAATCCATGTGACATAGGTTTCCATCAAGAAATATTTCATTTTCGATTTTTAAAATTTAAATTTATTTTTGCACCTTATTTAATTATTTTGAATTCGTGTTTGTTTTTTTTTGATTTCTTTGAACACTCAGCAATGTATACAACTTTAACATTTTAAAAAAAACATGTGAGAAATTTTAGTATCAGTTTAAAAGTTATGAAAAATGTATAATTTTTTAAAAATAAAACCCCCAAAATCCTTAGGGAAAACCGGTGAAATAAAGAATAATAATTTAAAAAAAAATTTAGGACCAATTAACAAATTTATCATTTAGGACGTTATCAAAAATGAATAAAATTAATCCTGCAACCGAGTTTTTAACAAAATATTCAATAGACGTTCCGAACTTATCGTCAAGGTTAAAATGTATAATCTGTTGCTCTTTATTAAAAAACGCGAAACAAACGAGTTGTGGCTGTAAAGTCTGTGAAAATTGTATCAAAGAGTATTTGTCAAACGGACCTAAAAATTGTCCCAACAAGGAATGTTTCAATGAAATTTTGACCATTGACAAGGACCTTTGCAGTGACAATGCAACAAACAAGGAAATCTTAAGTTTAGAAATCAAATGTCCCTTTAAAGGTTGTGATCAACTGGAAACTGTAATCAAAATTTCTCAGCACGTCAACTCCTGTGAATACCGCGATGTAGCCTGTGACCTATGCCAAAAGCGAATTCCCGTTAAAGAAAAGCAGAAACACAATAACAGCGAATGTGAAATGAGAATAATTAAATGCAAGTTTTGCTCAAAGACGATGACAGTAAAATATCTCAACAAAACACATTTAAATCCCAAAGAAAACGAATTTTGTTCTGAATACGAAGGTATTTGTCCCAACGATTGTGACGAGACGAAAGAAATCAATCTCAAACATCATTTACAAACCTGTGTAAACAGAAAGCCGGACCATCAAAACAATACAAATGAGAAATGTGAAGAATTCAGCAACACACAGTTGTCAAACCTTTCAGAAGAGGTTGAACTTCTTAAAAGAACATCGGAGGATTTGCTAATAAAAATTGAAAATCAGAATATAATAATTCAAGAAATGTTAACAATATACAAAACTCTGACAGAAGACAATATAAAATTAACTAAGAAAATCAGCGCATTAGAAACGGATAGATCAAAATCTAATGACTTTAGAAATGGGAGCTTTATCTGGAAAATCAAAGATATAAAATCTCACATATCAAATGCAGAGCTTTCGGAACGTGTTTTGATAACCAGTGATGCGTTCTATACAAGCGAGTTCGGTTACAAATTGTGCCTACGTCTTTATCCATTAGGTGACGGATTAGGGAAGGGGACTCATTTATCAGTTTTCTTTGCTTTAATGAAAGGAGAATACGATGACCTCTTGCCGTGGCCATTTCAACAGAAATTAACCTTAAGTCTTTTAGATCAAGTGAATTTTACAAAACATCATTCCGATACATTCAAACCAGATCCCAAATCTCCGAGTTATCAAAAACCAATATTTGACTCTAATATTGCATCGGGATCACCTAGATTCTTCCTTATTAGTCAATTGAATTACAATTCTATATATTGTAAGAATGATACAATATATATCAAAATATCTGTTAATCTATCAGGAATTCACAGACCATGACAATTTCATAGAATTATAATATTATTGATGTCATTTTATAATTCATTATTTATTTATTTATTATTTTTATATATGGTACCTATGATGAGGACAGTACCGATAATCACAATACGGATAACCAACAGGGATGATGGTACTAACCTGGGTATGGTCGATAATCCTAACAATAGTCGTCGACTCAAGTAATACGAGGATAAACGTATAACGGCAAACCAATAGTCAATGAGGACCCAATCCGTAATGACTATAACGATGATAAGTATATTTGCGCAAAACAAACATAATCTTAGCGTGACTAGGGAATATAGTGATTATAATACCACTGATGAAAATCCTAAGATCAATGATGAAAATAGAAATAATTATAACCACAGTAGTAATAATAATGATAATATTAATAATAACATTAATTATTATTTCTACAAAACCCCCTTCAGCAGGGCCGTAACAAGGGTGGTGCAAGCGGTGCAGTAACTGCAAAATTGGAATGTAACATTTTTTTAATGTTACATAAAAATAACAAAATATAAATGAAAGAAATTATCAAATGGCCTGCACGAAATAAACGACTCACTAACTAGCCTATCTTTAACATTGCTGATTGGACTGGTCCATTAGCGTGCCTTCGTAGGTGTGTATTTTGAAAAATGTTAGTCCACAAAATGGGCTCCTGTCATTTTTTCAATTAGCAACAGAATTTTAAGAGCATTACTACCTTTTATAATAGCTGGAGATGAATTCATAGTTAACAATCTCAACATGAATATTATAATTATTATAGTAGGCTGATTTGAATTCGGGTTTTAGGGGTGCCAGATATATGAACCGCACAGGGCGCAATAATGCCTTGTTACGGCCCTACCCTTCAGCTTAGAGAAATTTAGAACTTAATTAAAATTTGAGGTTTCCCCCTGACTTAAATTCTCCAGTCACTAGAGCAAAGATTTTGCATTTAATTCTGTATATGGGTGAGTTCTTTTCTATTTTATGATTATTAAATTTGTTGTTTTTGTAGTATTTTTGTAGTTTTCGAACCATTAGTAAAATGAATTATGAGGTCCCACTTCAGGCATCTTTGTTGGTAATAACGTCATATTATGGTGAATTCGACTTAAATCACACTTTTTCGATTAATTTATACTCTGACAAGTGAATTTTTGCAACTCTTGTTTAGTGGATGGTCTTACTAAATCTCTCTGTCATACTCTCGGACTATCCCTGTGCCCATCTGCAACTAATGCGAGCTCTCTAATTATATCAAATTTCTGGTTGCTGGTCCCGTCCTTCACACATTACAATTTGATTTTATTCTGAAAAAATACCTAATTTGAGAAATATGACTCTATTTGAGAGCTCCTATTGTTGTAAAACACTTTAACTTAAAATTAAATCAGTAGTTGATTCAAAGTATTCTGTCAACAAACCGGCGACTGATTTCCTTCTATAGTCCATAAGATAGGAAGACATGTGGTTCTCAATGGTCTCTGACTAAAGTAGGCTTCATTACTACCATATTTTATCAATTATAAGCATGGAAATATATTATATTTACTAAACTTCGAAGTTATACCGTCATTATTATGAAAAAGGAGAAGGAAAGGAAATTAATGAATGTTACTAAGCATTTAATATTAATATAACATTACACCTTTACTCTGAACAAATAATCATTAAAATAAAAATAAATTTGATACTAAGCTTGTCTCTGATCCAAAGAATTTCGATAAAATTTGTAATGCGATTTGATTTAGCCGACTAGAATTAATTTCCTATTAGATTTTGTAAAAAGGTAAAGTTTCCACTGAGACGGTCCCTTATATAGATTTTTTTTGTTATTGCTTCAACCAATTAGGATGATTCTAGTGTGTTTTTTGATCATTTTTATCTTTTAAATTCCAATAATTTTGATTGGTCCGTTTATTTATTTATTTAAATTTATTAATTTTTTTAAAATAAATTCTTTTCTTTTCAATCCTGATTATTTGAATGATCGCCTCTTTATACCATCCTTATCTCATGGATATGGAAATATTTTCTGCATTTCTGTATATGTTTTCGCCGATTTATTTCTTTGTTTTAATGGTCCATTGCTTATGTTTTATGTGTAACTTCTTGCGATTTTTTGATTTTATTAGTTCTGTTTAATTTATTTCCTCTTGTTATATTTTTTATTTTTGTTTTAATTGATGTTTTAAATGATTTTAATTATACCTTTTGCGTTTGATTTGCCGTATAAATTGTTTCAGTTGACAATTTACCTAGTTTTACTGAAAATTAAAAAGGAAACCTATTAAATCAGAATTTACTTTTTCTTTCTAGCCCAACAAATCACTCAGAGACCCATTAAATTGCGCCCCGCGATTACATACATATCCACATACGGCAAAATAAATATAGGAAAAGATCATAATTAAGAAAAGCAGTGGTCACATAAGGTGACCGGAGATACCTATACTGATGCAGTTTGTCCATTTTTGTGTGTCACAGTTTAATACGTTATTGTCATATCATAATATCGATGTTATTGGCAGGTTGATGATTTTGGTTGTTGAGGAAGAATCTTTGAAACGGAGATTTTTGGTTGGGCTGTTGACTGAGGGCATTGCTGTTCGATGATGTGCGCGAGTGGGATGGCTGGATTTGAGGAGTTGATGTAATTTTTCTTTATTTTCTCTGGGTATTTTTTTTATTGATGTAAGGGTTCATATTTCTATTCCTTCTGTATTGTCGCATTAGTTGGCTGAATTTTGCTACTTTCATGCAGATGATGGTCGCGGTTTCTAATACGACGACAGATAGGAGGAGTGAAATTTGTGGGTTTTTGTTTTTTTTTTGTGTTTCATCTTTTTCTTGACAGTGATGTTTGGGTTTCTTGGTTAGCTCCTCTTTTATTTAACTTAACTTTAGTATCTTCCTGTTAAGGACTTTTTGAAATTTCTTGCATTCTGGGATTTGCGTGCATAATCGTGCACTGTTCTCATTTGGGTTTCTATTTCTTTGAAGATGTTCGATATGTTCGACTCTGTTGTATCTTGGCGGGATAATTTGTTGGGTAAGTTTTTCCCATTTCCTTGGGTTCTTTGATGATTGGTAATTGTCATGGGTTGACTGATGGTCTGCCGAATTTGCAATATTTTCAACACAAGGAGGGTGATCAATTCGAGCTTCATTTATATTATAATATACAACTTTTTACAGATTCACTATTTTTATTTACAAGGTGACTTTTATTCATTTTTATTTATAGGGTGGTTCTTTTGTCTTGGGCTCTAACGAACTTAGTTTTATTTCGGTCCTCAATAATCGGGTTCTTAATTCGGCCATTATCTTTAATTGACTTTCCTTTTCCTTCAATTCTTAGGCTTGGGTCTAAATCTACTTTTTTAGTATTTTTTTCCTGTTTAACCCGAATTAGACTTCTATCGTGCTATATTTGTAGGAAATTATGTTTCTGCTTTTCCTACCTGCTTTCCTGCCTTTGTTTCTTCCGGTTCTCCTTTAACTCATGATATTTTCAGCTCCATTTTTTCATTGTTTTGCATTCCTCTTTCTTTTGATTTAGGTGTGGCTTTAAATCTTTTATGGTCTCTTTACATTTTTTCGCTTCCATTTGCCAATAATCGCTGATCACTACTTCTGCTTTTGTGCTAGCCCTCTCTTGCTATAGATTTTCGGCTATTCTTTCTCAATCTCTTTCTCTTGGTCTTTGTTTCCATAGTCATTCGTTCTCGTCCTCTGCCTCTTTCTTTACCTCAGCTAGTAATCTGTAATATCTTTTTAGTAATTTCACCATTTTTCTCGTCTGCCACCATTTATCGGTCATTCTACTTGTTTCTTACTTTTTTCTTCTTAATGCAGTTTTTTTGTTGTTTTTCTCTTGTGTCATCTCTATCTCCTCTTCTTTTATAAATAAAGTTGTATTGCGATGTGCTGGGTTCTTGATTCTCATTCATTTTCTAAAACATTTTATTCTGATTATTATGCGCTACATTTGCGACTGATACATATGTTTTTGGGATACAGTTCTCTATTATAATATTTTTACATTTATCTACATTTGTGGGATACATTTCCCTTTATACTTTAATAGACTTCCGGGTATATTTAACTTCCTCATATACTTTTGATTAACATTTTACAGTTTTTTTACTGCTAACACCCACGTTTTGTTTTGCCCTCCATATCCTTTGTCACTCTTGATCGAGGGCGTGGTGTGGATAGTCGCCGGATCCCACAGTCGTTGTGTTCGAAGCTCCTGGATTTTGTCTTTTCGAGCTCTCGAAACATTTAGTTCGTCATCAATAAGGTAGGTGAGGTATCGACTTTCTTCGTCCATTGTTTCTATCTCTTCCTTGAGTTCTTTTTTCCTTTCTTAGTTCTTCCACTTCTCCATCATCTTTTCCATATTTTTGATGTTTTTCTCGTATGCTTTTTTTTTGTCTTTGACTTTCTTTGATTTTCCTGCCAGCACTATATTTCGTTCTTCTATCGCTCCCTTGTAACCATTGGCATCTCTCTCCGATTCTTGTAATTTCTCATTGAGGGTGGTTATCTGATTTTCCATCAGTTGTTGCAGCTGAGCCTTTTCTTCCTCGTTTTAAAGAGTACTATTGATTGTCCACAGATTTTCTACTTTTCCTTCCTCACTCGTTGCTTTTGGTAATTCGATGTCTACCATTAAGGTTAGTTTCCCCAGTATTTCGTTTTCATATATTATGTTTTCTTCTTCATCGAAATTGGTAATACTTATTGGCATCTCTTCTTCATCTTTATTAGTTCTCGAGCGGTTACGTTGAGTATAATATCAAGTAAATCATCAACAACAAAATTAGGAAATGAATGCAAAGTAGTCATTATTTTCATGCTCGGTGCCTTTGACAATACATACAAAACGTAAATATATGATGATTTTTTATTGCTTTTACTTCTTTAAGCCTTTTAGTTGGTTTGGGTTTTGGATTTTCTGAAGTGAGATTCATTGATGGAAAATATCCTGTAACAAGTTTTAGAAAGTGTATAAGTCGTTTTTGGTGGAACTTTTATTTTAATATTATTTTTAATACTTTTTCTAATAATTCTAATATTTTTAACTTGAGCTTGCAAAAACATGGATTGTTTCAGTTTTGTTTATAAAACATTGACCCTACTTTATTGAAAATATCGGTTCTCACTCGTAAATCATTGGGAAATGGTTGTGTGAAATCAAAAAATATATATCCATGAGGTTGTTTTGTAGTATCTTGAAATACACATCAGAAAACTACGATTATTTGAATAAGCCTCTTGCAAAAAAATATATAACTATTGCATCTCTAGGGTTTTTAAAATCAACCAAATATTGAACATTTAAATTAGATGTTCGATGTGCAACTCCTTTAAGAAACAAATTTTGAGTTATAAAAATAACAATTACATCAACGTGTCTACTGATTTCGGTGAATAAATTATTAAAATTATTTTCTTTATTAGCATCTTGTTATAAATCATCAATAATGATGATATTCCCCTTCTTTAGTCTAATTGACCATTTTTTATCAAATATATTTACTATTTTCTTATTTTTCAATTTACAGAAATTATCATGAGTCAATCCATGTTCTTCATCAGCACTTTGATGCTAATAAACAAAGTTTTCCCACTAATACTTGGTCCAAATATTTGATATAAAGGATAATTTCTTAGTTTCATTTTAATATATATTTAAAAAAAAACCTCAAAACTAGTCTACTATTGGGATTTGCACTGAGTGTCACAAAGCTTGTACTTATTATAATTTTTACAAATGGTAAATGTCGTATAATGGGTTGTAAGAAGCCTATCAAATTGGAGAATTTACAATATAATATCAAACATATTAAAGTTCAAAGTCTTACTATAGGTACTAATGTTAGACAATCTATTAATTTGAAAAATTTAACAAGCTTATTAGATTGAGATTGTACATATGAACCTGAGTTATACCCTGCTCTGCGTTATACAATATTTAACCCCAAGTGTGTAAATATTTTTTCGATTGGTAAAATAGTTGTACTAAGTTTTAAATATTTTTGAAAGAATAATAAATGATGTAAAGTGTCTTTATCAATTTCTAGAAGTATAAGTAACGAGAATTTGCTTGAATATTTATTCAACAATGACTAAACCTAATGGTAATAGGTTTCTATTTTAAATATGTTAATTTTGTTTAGAAACAATGCTAAATGTTTTGATTGATAAACTCGAAGATTTTTATCTTAATTTGAACAAATCTTTGAAGTATTGTGAGTAGGTAGATAGTAGCCCGCTGCCGCAATTACCCCCCCCCCGGGGGGGGGGGGGGGGGGGGGTGCGGCAACTTTTTTTTTGCGGCAACTTTTGATTACGCAATTGCGGCAACTCAAATTTCTTGCTTTCAGGGATTTTTGGTCCAAATTTTTTTTTATCACACTATAGTGAGGGGGTCTCGATGGTCCTAGGATTTTCAATACAAAAAATTTTTTTTCTATACAATAATCCGACTACCACTAAAAAAGCATGGAATTTTCAGACTATAATGAGGGGGGTCTCGATGGTCCTGGGATTTTCAATACAAAAAAAAATTTTCAATACAAAAACGATGGTCCTGGGATTTTCAATACAAAAAATTTTTTTCTATACAAAAATCCGACTACCACTAAAAAAGCATGGAATTTTCAGACTATAATGAGGGGGGGTCTCGATGGTCCTGGGATTTTCAATACAAAAAAAAATTTTCAATACAAAAACGATGGTCCTGGGATTTTCAATACAAAAATTTTTTTTCAATACAAAAATCTGACTACCACTAAAAAGCCAAGGATTTATCACACTATAGTGAGGTGGGTGTCGATGGTCCTGGGATTTTCAATACAAAAAATTTTTTTCTATATAAAAATCCGACTACCAATAAAAAAGCCAAGGATTATTCACACTATAGTGAGGGGGTCTCCTTGGTCCTGAGAATTTCAATAGAAAAAGGTGGTCTACACTAAAAAAGCGTGGTAAATTTTTAAAATAAAGTAAATAATGGTCTTAAAAAATTAAATTACAGTAAATAATGGTCCTAAAAAATTAAATTACAGTAAATTATGGTCCTAAAAAATTAAATTACAGTAAATTATGGTCAAAATTTTTAAATTACAGTAAATTATGGTCTAAAAATTAAATTAAAGTAAATAATGGTCCAAATTTTAAATTAAAGTAAATTTTGGTTCTAAAAAAATTAAATTACAGTAAATATTGGTCCAAATTTTTCAATTACAGTTAATTATGGTCTAAAAATTAAATTAAAGTAATTTAAGGTTCAAATTTTTCAATTAAAGTAAATTATGGTTCTAAAAAATTAAATTAAAGTAAATTAAGGTTCAAATTTTTCAATTAAAGTAAATAATGGTCCAAATTTTTGAATTAAAGTAAATTATGGTTCAAATTTTTAAATTAAAGTAATGAATGGGCTCAAATAACTAAATTAAGGTTCTAAAAAATTAAATTAAAGTTAATTAAGGTCCAAATTTTAAAATTAAGTAATCAATGGTCAAAAATTTTAAATTAAAGTTAAATAAGTAAATTAAAGTAATAATTTTTAAATAAGTAATGTAATAAGTAAATTAAAGTAAGATTTTAAAATTTATTAACAAAAAGTTGAAATAATAGAAGGTGTTTGAGAATTGAAATTTTTTAATGAAAATTTTTATGAAATAATTTTTTAAGTAATTTTTAATAGAAATTTTTATGGAATAATTTTTTAAGTAATTTTTAATAGAAATTTTTATGGAATAATTTTTTAAGTTAATTTTTAATGGAAATTTTTATGAAATATTTTTCAATGATAATTTTAGATGGAAATTTTTAAGATAATTTTTAATGAAAATTTCTATGAAATATTTTTCAAAGACAAATTTTAATAATAATTCAACAACAAACCAACAACTTAGTACCAACAACCAGTAACTTATGAACATGTATTAACAATCAGATACCTACAACTAGTTACTAACAACCTGCTACCAAGTACTTACAATCAGTTACCTGCTACCAAATACTTTCAACATGATACCACGTACTATATAACTCTCAAACAACCAGATACTTACAACCAATTACCAGATACCAAGTACCTACAACTAGTTACTAACAACTAGTTACCTGATACTAAGTACCTACAACCATCTAACAAGTACTAACAACCAAAAACAAGCAACCAACTAGGTACCAAGTACTAACAACCGACAACAACCAGCTAACAACTAAATACAACCTACCAAGTACCTACAACCACATACTAACAACTAGTTACCAGATACCAACTACTCACAGACGTCAACAACCAGGTACTAAGCATTATTAACCAACTACTAAGTACCAACAACAACTAACTACCAACTACTAAGTACCTACAACCACCTACCTATTAACTAGCTACAACCACCTACCAACTAGCTACCACCTACCCATTAACTAGTTACAACCAGCTAATTAGGTACTAGATACCAAGTACTAACAACCAGTTACCTGCTACTAAGTACCAACAACCACCTACCAAGTACATACAACCAACATCAACCAGGTACTAAGCATTAATTACCAACTACTAAGTACCTACAATCACCTACCCATTAACTAGTTACTAAGTACTATCAACCAACTAGGTACTAGATACCAAGTACTAACAACCAACAACAACCAGGTACTAATCATTAATTACCAATTACTAAGTACCTACAACCATCTACCAAGTACATACAACCAAGTACTAACAACCAGTTACCTGCTACTAAGTACCAACAACCACCTACCAAGTACCACCAACAACGAGATACCTACAACTAGATACTAACAACTAGTTACCAGATACCTACTACTCACAGCCGTCAACAACCAGGTACTAAGCATTAATTACCAACTACTAAGTACCTACAATCACCTACCCATTAACTAGTTACTAAGTACTATCAACCAACTAGGTACTAGATACCAAGTACTAACAACCAACAACAACCAGGTACTAATCATTAATTACCAATTACTAAGTACCTACAACCATCTACCAAGTACATACAACCAAGTACTAAGCATTATTAACCAACTACTAAGTACCTACAACCGACTAGCTACCACCTACCAAGTACCACCAACAACGAGATACCTACAACTAGATACTAACAACTAGTTACCAGATACCTACTACTCACAGCCGTCAACAACCAGGTACTAAGCATCATCAACCAAGTAATAACAACTAGATACCTAGTACTTACAACCAGATGACCACGTGAAATTATTAGTTAAATAGGTAAAATAATGTTTAATTTTTAAATTAACTAATCAATGGTCTAAAATATTAAAGTTAAAGTTAATTTAAGATGAAGATTTTCTGGGATTTCCAATGTTAATTTTAGATGCAAATCTTCGTCAATTAATCAATGACCACATGAAATTATTAGTTAAATATGAAAATAAGGGTTATAATTAGTTGTTTAGTAAATTATGGTGTAAAATTAAGAAATAAAGAATAATTAGGTAAATTAAGGATAAATTAAGGAAAATTAAGGTTCAAAATTTAAAATTAAGTAACCAATGGTTCAAATTTTAAATTAAAGCTAAATAAGTAAATTAAAGTAAGATTTTTAAATTTATTATCAAAAGATTGAATAACCACCAACTTTTTTGAGAAATGTAATTTTTAATGAAAATTTAAATGGAAATTTTTTTAAGTTAATTTTAAATGTAAAATTTTTTTAAGTTAATTTTAATGAAATAATTTTTTAAGTTAATTTTTAATGGAAATTTTAATGGAATAATAATAATAATAATAATAATTCAACAGTTCCCAACAATCGGTTACTAAATATTTTTAACTAGATGCTAACAAATACTTTGAACATGATACCACGTACTAACTAACTCTCAAACAACCAGATACCTACAACTAGTTACTAACAACCAACTAAGTATTCTTTATTGTATTTTATGAAATGTTTTTAAATTAATTTTTTATCTGTCTTTAAAAATATGTTTAATTACAATCAATAGAAAACCTTTTCAAAATGTCTAAATTTAACAAACATGTTGACTTTCATCAAAAAACCACAACTCAATCACTTTAAAACACCACGTGAAATTCAAAATAATTTAAATTACAATGAAATACTAATGAATTCTAATTTACAAAAACATCTTCTTTTAAATGATAACTACTGACTTATTATTGCAAAGTAAAAATCACATTCAATAAATACTTATTGTTGATCAGTTTTATTATATATACTCTGAGTTTATCCGACAGGATGTTTTGACCCCCTAAGGGTACTGGTCGTAAGGGTACTGGTCGTAAGGGTATTAGTCGTAAAGGTACTAGTCGTAAGGCTATTGGTAACACTCAACCACCACCTACTCATTAATTAACTACCATGTACTAACAACCAGGTCTCAAACAACTAAATACTAAACACTTACAACCCACAACAACCAGCTACTAAGCATTATCAACCTACAACTATATAACAACACTGTACCAGCTACCAAATACAAGATACCAAGTACCAACAATCAACTAACCACACATAAAAATAATAGCAATTAAATACAAAATATTCTTCATCACATACTCTATCTTCTTATCAAAATCTAAAAAGTCAATCAGATACCAACTACCAACTACCAAGTACTAACAACCAACTACCTACAACCAACAACTATGTACTAACAAATTGATCTTTAAAAGAAAAATACTCATCACTTGAAAAATTAGATGGAAAAATTAATTGAACTCAAGACATCAATAACTTGGTAAAAATTGATTAAATAATTGCAAAAATTTAAATTTACTCAAAATAAATATCATAAAAATTTAATTAATAGACAAGAAAGAATTCTATTCATTAATCATCCAGTAAATAAAAAAAATACTGATCATTCAAGTTGAATCAACTAAGATAATAAATTTATAAGATAAGATTTAGTAGATAATTGATTTAGATTGAATAAATTAATTGAAATAAAATTAATTTTAATTATTTTTTTTAAAAAATAATACATGTACTCAAATTGATTGACTGAATGCTCAAAATATTCAAAAATCAGTATAAATTCATTAAAATTATCAATGTCATCAATCTACAATAAAAATAATTATCATTAAATTCCAAGAGAGACTAGAAAACTAACAAACCAGAAAATTCATTCAAATGACAATAATTGGTATATTCAAGCGAATTCTCTAATAAAATCATCTAGAAAGAATCATTTCGCCTGAAATATCTCTATTTTTAAAGATTAGTATCTTATCGATAAGTACTTGTTAAATATCATATATTCACCTCAAACTAACAAGATTCCTTAAAATCCCTTAAATGACTATATTTCTACCATTAATCAATATTATTACAATAATTCAATAAAATCATCTAAAAAGCATCAAATTTCCAAAAATAACTCTTTAAAGATTAGTATTTTATCGATAAATATCCTTAAAAGGTTATATATTTACCTCAGACTAATAAGATTCCTTAAAATCCCCTTTAAATGACTATAATTCTAACTTTAATTCGTATTATCACAAATATTTCCCTATAAAAACAGGTAAAAATCATTAACTCTAAATAATTTATAAAATCTAATGATAAAACCGGTTATAATTAAATTTTTGTTAATCACTGTACTCGAAATTTAAAATAAATATTGCTTGAAATTTGACTGTACAATATAACTGAGTAGTTGCATAGAAAGATTAAATTTATCCATATTTCTTCAAATGATCATTTTTACCGATATCCAACCGATTTAATTACTAATTAAAATCACCCGATAGATTTCTCCCAATAAAGATCAATTTTCTTTAGTCGACGTTTTAAATCAATATTTCCAACTTTTGTCGTTGTCCGTCTAAATAAAGATAAAAAATAATTTAAAGTTGATATCAATCCCAATTATCTGTAAAGTTTTCATTGTCAAAACCAAGTAAATAGATTATCCCTACTTAATAAAACATTGTTCTAAAACATAAATCTAAATTAATTTACTGTGCATTAATCACAACCTAATAAAACAATATAATTATTATTGATTCATAACTAATGTATTGCAATTTCCCTTAAAACATTGATATTTTACCAACATCATCCTTAAAAGATCATATATTCCCATCTTAACCCATCCTTCATTAAATTCAATCGAATATATCTCCCTTACAATGATATATTCCTACCTTATCCGATCTCTCATTAAATCTAACCAACTATATCTCCCTTAAAAGATCATATTTTCGCATCTTAACCGATCTCTCATTTAAGTCAATCGACTATATCTCCCTTACAATGATATATTCCCATCTTAACCCATCCCTCATTAAATTTAACCGACTATATTCCCCCATAAAAACATATATTCCCATCTAAACCCATAAATCTAATCGATAATATCCCATCTTAACAGATCTCTTATTAAATCTAACCGATTATATCCCTTAATTTCCTTAAAGATTCCACCCACTTGAGCCCTTTAATATATATCAATCCTCTTAATATCCTTAGAGAACTTCAAAAAGTATGAATTTTCATAAACTGTTAAAGACACCAGGCATTCTTCCATTGAAATAATTTAGAAGCTAAATAATAAGAGCCCACTAACCAATCAAAATCATGGAAGGGCAGGGGAAAAAATATATTACGTTGCGATATTTTAAAATTAAAAATTTATTTTAAAAACACATTTTGACGCTAAAGTCGACTTATGTAACAGACATAATAAACTCATTATTTTCTACAAATATTTACCATCAAATACCTAACTGGAGATGATATATATTGATTGACCATAATTCTTCATCGATTCAGCCAATCATTTTCAAGCACTGTCAGCAAACTAAATTTCTGTATATCCAATAATAATTATCAAGTAAATTTAAAGTCCCTGATAAAGTTAACTGGTTTCTTAGCTTATGTTTTTTAAAGTGCATCAATGTGTAAATATTCTTAGAAAATTATTGAAAAATTATTTATTCAAATGCATTACAAAGTCATCAAAAATCACTTAATTATTAACCTAATTGTCAATGAAATTAATTTTTATTTAAAAACTATTCAATAAAATACAACTAATTATCAAGAAATTAATTAAATTTATCAATTAAATTTATCAGTCAACATGAAATTCTTAGAAAATTATTCAATATCCTCATAAAAATTTATCCACTTGATTATTGTAAAAACTCTAATTATTAACATTGAAAATAAATTTATTTAAAATTAAAAAAACCAATCAATAAAAATACATTCAATTATCAAGAAATTAATTAAATTTACCTTAGAATTAGCATTAAATTACAGAAATTCACAAAAATAATGGAAATTCACAAAAATGATAAAAATTCACAAAAATAATAGAAATTCATGAAAATGATAGATATCCACGAAAAATTACTGAAATTCATGAAAATATTAGAAATTCACAAAAAATGATGGAAATTCAAAAACAATTATCATAAAAGATAATAATATATATATATATTACCCTTTTCATTTAAAAATATAAATTTTATAAGTATAAAAAGTCTATAATGATTAATAAATTAATATCTTGTTAACATTTACCAGAGAATTTAAAAAACTTTACTTAAAATTTAGTGAAGTATTTAATTTTGATTGTACTTTATAAGACATATATTTGAGTATTAACTTATTTTGATTGAAGTATCACATTCAATATTATGATGATTTTTTTTTTTCTAAATTGAAATATTTTAGTGTAAAATAGTTAATTTGATAATAAATAGAATACAATGTTAAAGGACTTTTTGAAAAAAAAGTTAGTTTCTACTGCCTAATCAATAAGTTTAAAAAGTTTAGAACTGTTAATAAATCAATTTCTTATTCGCATTTACATATAAAATTTTTATTTTTAAATTAAAGTAATAAATTGATGATTTAATTTTAATTGTATTTGAATGATACATTTAATTTACTTTGATTGAAAGGAGTAATATAATTCATATTATGATATTTGTTTTCGAAATATTTAGTGTAGAATAGTAAATTTAATAATATATAGCTATTATTACAAGTACTTATACAAAAAAAAACACTTTTTATTTCTAATGTTTTATTCCATCAATAAGTTTAAAAGTATGTAACTGGTAATAGATTAATTTCTTATTTACATTATTCGAGAATTTGAAAAACTTATAAAATTTATATTTTTAAATGAAAAGGGTAATATATATATATATTATTATCTTTTATGATAATTGTTTTTGAA
>CAUHTR010001401.1:0-52957 GCA_959609185.1 Schmidtea polychroa | reverse complement strand
CTGACTTCTAGTGTCCCAAAATTAATAAACACAAACTCCCAACGTATATTTGTTTAAGGCAAATTTACAACTCTCAATAAATGATAACAATTTCGTTTACACTTCCTGATCTAGCTTCACTCTGTAAAATAGGTTTCACCTTTTTATTTTATATTTCAATCTTTGATTCGAACTCCTTTAATACTTCTTTTACTAACTCTTCAGTTCCTCTAATAATTCCCTTTCCCGTTCTTGGCTTTTCCTCAAATTCCTATTGTCAGTTTCTTCGTTCTGGTGGGTTACAGGTACTGCAAATCTTTACCTCCTCGTGCTGTTTCCAGCGTAACCGAAAATACAAGTTATAGCTGACCACTTGATACCCGTTGAGCAATCAACGTTGGTACTGTATCAAGGGTTTGGGCACTAGCACAAAGTGAGCATGCTTAACATACTATAATTGTCTAGCACCCACTGGGGTTCACAGACTGCCGATAGAAGGCCTATGTCCGATTTCTTTTCGTCCCCGTTACAACAATTAACAGTATAATAAAAGAAAATCAAAATGCCCGCTATGGACGCACTAGTGAAGATTTATTTGGACAACATGAATAGCTTATCGTGTGCTGGTCGGTTCTCTTGGTGTAGCCTCTGATTCAGTAGCATGGAGAGCCAACTGGGCCTGGCTGGCCTGCCTTATCCTCGCTCGCGCCGCTTTTCCCGGCCGAATCTTCTTCCTTGGGGCTACTGCTGTTGGGGCGTGTTCCTTCGGTCGACGGAGCAACTCATCTAAGGGTCGGATCTTGGCAATGACCTCTCGCTCCAGCTCCTGTTGATGCACCTTGACTTCCAGTTCCCTCACTCTTAGGCGGAGGGCCCGCAACTCAATCTGGTCTTGTGCATTCTGAAGTTGTAGTTGGGTGATCAACTTCATCCTCTTCTTCATCTCCGCTGGTGGGAACCAGGTGCACTCGAAGTTCCGACAGTGGGCCTTGACTCGTGTCCACTTGGTCCGGTATTCTTCTGCCTGTCGTTGTGCCCGTTCCCTATCGGCTCGCATCTCTTCCAAGAGTTTCTGCACTAAAACAAAGGTAACGTCAATATCTTTGCACATTATTGTCGATGTATTCTTGCCCTATCACGGCCACCATCACTAAACGAGCCATTATCTTCACCCCATAACCCCGCATTTATGTGCCTCTACCCCCGTTCCACTCCTAGGAGTCTCTCCAAAGACTCGTGGTGCTGTTAAGGATACTGACCCTTAGCTGTATCGTGGTCAAACTACGTGAAAAATCTATAATTGAGTTACGAGTAATAACATATTACTAACATCAGGTGGGCATAATCGATGAGTTTGCCAGTTAACTTTAATTACCAAATAAAGAAAATGTTCACAATTAGATTATTATACAAGACATAAATTAGTAACAAAGGACGTTTATCGAGTTAAACAATAATGTGCATTTAAAGGTCGAAATCAATACATGCAAACTGTAAATTTTATTCAACCGAATACGGTCATAGCTCAATGTGAATTTGTTCGCGGCACGGAACAATACAGTGTTAATTCTTGATCTGGTTATCACTTTGATTGGGTGGGATTGATCTTTCGTGGGCGACCGCGCTTTCGTGTTTGCTCCGGCTCTCGATAGGGACTTCGCGGCCGTTCCAGTCCACGGCGGAGGGCTGCGGTCCGCTTAGGGTGACATTGGGCTCGAGCGTAACCATCGATGTCTTCGAGGTCGCCGGCTAGGATTGCCACCTCGAGTCGGCGCAACCGGTCCACCGCCTCCTTCGCATCGTCGAAGGCGTCGAGTAACGCCAATGCCGAATAATTGAGATAGGGCTCCACCTTTGGAGTCACTGGGATCACATTCTGATAGGTCCAGTCATGGATCTTGTACCAGATCCATCTGGACCGTAGCCGGGCGATTTCTGCGTCCTCTCTCAATCGGACGGCTTCGTCTGCTTCCTCACCGATAATTTCGAGGCTCGAGTCGACTGATGAGGGGCCGGCCTGCATATTCCTTGAACTAGTGTTGGGCATGACTATAATGATAAGAGAAAATATTAACATATTTCATAATTGACCTTCGTTCTCCCATTTGGGCTCATATTAACCAAGGACGTTCGAACCAATATATTATATTCCCACCCCAAGTACGACACGCATCAATCTCACAGGCAATGTCCTTCATGATTTGGATGGGTTTAAGTTGTAAATTAGTTACCAGATTTTTGATTATTCAACTGAACTCGATGGGATTTATTCGGGAATTAGAAGTTTGAGAATTTGTCCAAATACCATGGTTAAATTAACTAGATTTATACAGGTAATCTAAGTACTACTAAGTTCCAATTTAACCAGTTAAGAGTTGATAAATTAAACTTAGCAAATGAATTTACAAAAAATTTCTATCCAAAAAATTTTCTTTTTCTTTTCTCTTAAACTACTGTTGTTTAAATCATTCAAAATTATTAAATTATTAATTTAATATTTATCCATTATTCGAAATTAATTTATTTTAAAAAAGTCAACAGAAAATTATGCTACTAAGATCCACCACGGGAGGGTTATTGTTACGTACCGTTAATATATTCGGTCCCTAGCAATTCCTATCCGTGTGGGCTGTAAGTAGCTTCAACTTCATTCTACTGGGATGGGTATCTAATCTTTAAATTTCTAATTCATTTAATTTCAGGAATATATCCCTCGCGAATTCTGGTTAATTGTGAGATTGTCTGATGGGAATCTGAAGTTTAGTATCTAATTCGTCAGGTGTCCGGTTGGAGCTTTTTTTGTTCATCTCCAGGTTTTGGATACATGTCTATACGTGCCGGGAAATTTAGGACTACAATGTGAACCCGAGGGAAGTTTAGAAAGGCCCTCCCATCGGTAAAGTTTTTCCCTTTTTTCGTTTATAACTGAAATGATTTCGCTTTTTTCGTTTTACACAATAATTTATAGTTTTGAGTAAATAAAATGTTTTGGTTTCTGTTAAATTTAATTATATAGTTCATTTTTATTGTAAGAAAGTAATTATGGAGTACTTTTATCCCCCATTCATTTTAACTCAGGTAATCCACGATTCGAATTGTGATATATTTGGTTATTTTATTATTTCTCGTCCATGATCGGGTGGGTATCTACCTTAGTTTGGGCCGTCAAACCTAGGCAAGGGGTCCTTTGCCCTTTCCTACATAAGTTGGGTCTAGTTCTGGGGTAACAGGGGTGAGATGAGTTTTATAAGAAGGTTAGTGCTTTTACTGACATGGTCAATGGCGATTGGCTCGTTTACGAGAGGGCATGCATCGACCATTTGATCAACTAGAATCGGTTCAATGAGGGTGATCCTTGGTTGGTAAGGTTGTTACTATTAATAGAAGCAGTGTTATTGGTCAAAATTTTAAAATACAAAAAAAATTAATAGTGTTGGGGTTTTCAAATTTCCCTATTTATAGTAACATAAGTAATCGATAAATTGGTTTGGAAAAGTTATATAGGACGGGGGTTAGATTAATGATAGTATTAAGGAAAAAAAGAATAAAAATAAAAATTTAATTGATTCATTTGGGATATCCTTCGATCCCATTTTTTTTTAATGAAGTTGATTGGGTTAATTATTCATGATAAATATAAATAATATGAAATGACGATAAAATACTAATGTAGATATATAATTTTGATAGACTAGGGTCTAGGGTCAATCATGAAAATTGGGAAATTATTTTCGTGAGTGATTTATAGCTGGTGGGTAATTATTAATGACCATGTGGTTGGCGGAGGTAGATTATGAAAAATTTCCTAAATCCATTTTATAGCGATGATATAAGTTAACTATACCTACAATGCAGCCCAATATCGCTGTGCGCGATTACCGGTACGTTATGACATAAGATTCAGAGTTTTGTACGAGCTATATATAAAGTAAACATGAAATTTGTTACGAAATGAAAAAAAAAATCAAAGTAATATGGATGTCGACCTACAAATTCCTATAGTTTGATTTAATAATTCATGACTCTTCATCGAATGGTATAACTATTCCTGTGTATACTTATAAAGTGTCCATTTAGATGGGTAGATTCATAATGATCAAATAGCGCTAACATATAAGAGTAGAAAACCATTTTATCTAGTGCATAGTTGGTAAGTCATATAATTATTAATATTTAATTCCCAAGGTACAATTTTAAATAAAGTCTATCTAATACATATTAAACCGCATAATATAGATGTTAATAGATAACTATATAAAATGTTATTTTAGTTAAAATCAATATGAAATTCAGCTATGATAAACTAGAAGGGTACACAATTTGATTTGGGCTAGATTCGGATTATTAAATTCCTTGATTTAAATATAATAATATCATTTGAAGTATATTAGTGATATCCAATATTAAGTATATTAAACTTCGAATAATTTGGTGAAATTAACCGACTACCAGAGTGCCTTCGTAATATATTGAGTCTAGGATATTTCCCGTTTAGATGATCCTAGTGGTCTGTTTCCTATATCAGAATTAAGTGTTGATTTTTGGTATGTCGTTTACTGAAAAGTCGGATTAATTAAAATTTTCCTACTTTCCCGACCCAACTGGATACGGTACGATAGGCCTTATTGTGTTATGTTTCCCGCGATTACTTTCCCGAAGTTTATTTCGTCCGCATAGTCCCTGTGACTATGCCAACTACCGGTATGGATTTACCGCCCTACTCCTGGTTAGAACCATTAGTTCGTGGCGACCTCCGGTTAAAAAAAAATGTTAAAATTTTTGTGCATGTGGGGTCGTAGACCCGAATACGTATAGTTAATTGGAAACAAGGCTGATCAGCATAGTGACTATAACCCGTTCACAATGCTGGTCACTCTTATTTCGTAATAGTAGGATAAATAAAAAAAAATAATTCAATGCAAATCAATATAATAAAGTAGAATAATAATATAACAATGATAAAATATACAAACAACATTCCTTACTTTCAGTGTTGTCCAAATTTGTTAC
This sequence comes from Schmidtea polychroa, assembly GCA_959609185.1. Classification (NCBI taxonomy): domain Eukaryota; kingdom Metazoa; phylum Platyhelminthes; order Tricladida; family Dugesiidae; genus Schmidtea; species Schmidtea polychroa. Next base: position 47,968 of record CAUHTR010001401.1, on the reverse strand, counting down.
GAAAATTTTTGGCATACAAAAAGATTAAATTGTGACCAAAATGCGTCGGTATATATACCTATTTTGTACACGTGTATGTATTGATGCATTAAAACAAACCCGAATTCTTTTTATTCCAGAATTTTCTATTTTGTAATTTTGATATTTTTAATGGCGATTTTTGTGCCATAATTTTTTTTTATTTTTAAATTTTTATTTTTTAATTATTTTTCGTTAATTTTACGTCCATGATGGATTTGGAACGGTTCCAGAACATTCTATTTTATTTTTAATACAATTTTCATTTTAACTGCTGTTTTTATGAATTTCTTTTTGAGATCTTTGTTTTTAATACTAATTTATTTATTTTCCTTAACTTTTGTTGTTCTAGATGACTTTTGTGTTGGTCATCGCCATTTTTATAGAATGTTCTGGGTTTTTCTGGAATCTTTTTACTGTTTTTATCGTCTTTTAAGTTATTCGAGTTTGCTTTTTGTAATTCTATGTTTATTTGGTTATTTTTGAGTTAGATTTGGCATAACTGCTTGCTTTTGTATGAATTTTATTTAATTTCGGTGTTTTAGGTTTTTGTTGTTTTTTCCTTTAATTACTATTGTTTATTTGGTGTGGTTTTTAATATTTAACTATACTTGGTGCTTTTTTACTTGCTGTGTACCTACACGTTTCAGTCACAATTAGTATTTTGGGTCTAGAAATCAGTTCTAGCCCTACAGTTCTTTCCCTATGTACTTCAATAATCGTTGTAATCACTCTAAATATCATTAATAACTGACGATTGATATAAAAAAATTTTATTGAACAACAGAAAATAAAAGATAAAAACTTCCATGAATTCATTAGGCATTACGAACACGAGTTTTTCACTTATATGTAAAATCACTATTACTATTACGTTACATAAAGATTAACCATAAAATTAAAATTACATTTTTTTCAAACGATTTTTCCTCGGCTTTTAAAGTAGTCGAATTCACTTGAAAAAGACAGTGCCGAAAATTCGTGAGTATCAACAAACATCGATATATTACTGATTTATAGTCTTCAAACTCTCTTTTTAATAAATTCAATGGAAAAAATAATCAGTGGTGAAATTGGAAGAAAAAAAGTTCTTATAATATTTCAGGTTATGACAAACTAAAAGTTCCTAAATTATTTGTCTTTCTAATAAAAAATCCTTGTCAATAAAATATTCAAAATTCAAAAACATCTGATCAAAAGACAACTGTTTTAAATATTCGATTGTGTTTCAAAATAATTAAATAAATTATTCACTTTTAATTGTTTAAAATTATCATTATCTGTTAAATCAACGTTTCATATTTGCGTGACTTTAACTTTATTTCTATTCAATAATTAAAAATAATTGAAAAAGAAGATTTAAACTGAAAATTATTATTTGATAGAAATTAATTCAAAATACTGAAAAATAAATATTTAAAGTTTGCAAAATTTAATAATTTTGCTATATTTCTTATTAAAATACTTTTTATAATTAAATATTTTTAGAATTTATGGAAAATACAAGAAATAGAAAGGTTGGTGAAGAAATTGAAATTTGCCTTGATACCATGAATAATAATGAAAATATTCACGTCAAATCTAAACTATCCTCCCAAGACAAGCAGAGTATTTGTGTTTTAACATTTTTATATATTTTACAGGTATTTTAAATAAATGTGAATTATTGTTAAAATATAATCAAAGGGCATACCACTAGGTTTAGCTGGCAGTGTACCATTAATGCTGCAATCTAAGAAAGTATCTTATAGTACCCAAGCAACATTCAGTTTTGTATTTTGGCCATTTTCTTTGAAAATATTATGGGCACCAATTGTCGATTCTATGTATTCGAGCAAATTTGGACGTCGTAAGACCTGGCTTGTTCCATGTCAATATTTAATTGGATTAACTATGATTTATGTGTCATTCAATGCTCAGGCATGGTTAAGTGGAGACATAGAAATATTAAAATTGACTTCTGCATTTTTTTTATTGAATTTCCTAGCTGCTACCCAGGATATTGCAGTTGATGGTTGGGCATTGACAATGCTTTCAAAGTGAGTTAATTGATAGTAATGATTAATTATAATTACTCGAATAAGGTCAAGCGTTGGATGGGCTTCAACGTGTAATTCTGTTGGTCAAACAGTCGGATACTTTATTGCATTTATCATATTTCTTGCCTTAGAAAGTAGCGAATTTTGCAATACTTGGTTACGTTCAATTCCAGCATCAACTGGTTTGGTGACGTTTGATGGTAAGTTTTATTAATATTATTATTATTATTGTGTAATATTTATTTTCGTTTATAATAATAATTTTTATTTATTATTATTATTCATTATTGTTATCATTAATTTTTTATTATAATTATTAATTTTGTTGTTTATTATTTATTATATAAATTTTATTTATTTATATTATCATTATTATTATTTTTATTATTATTATTTTTATTATTATTATTATTATTATTATTATTATTATTATTATTATTATTATTATTATTTTATATTATTATTAATTTTATTTATTACTATTAATAATATTTATTATTTATTTATTATTATTATTATTATTTATTGTTATTTTTTTCTAAAAATAAACCAATTATAGTTATTAACTTAAATAAATTAAATTATTCAAATATCACATAAAAAGCGAGTGTCAAAAATTAGTGTAAAGTCAACAATAGATTTAGAAATGTAAAAAATGAAAGTAAATGAGATAAAAATTACCTACAACTCATTAACTTAGATTTGTAATAGTGAATTTTGATTTTATCTTTCCTATTTGACTCAGTTGCAATCGATCATTTGCTATTCAAACAGTATTCGATAAACACATTCATTAGATAAAAAAATAAACAAACATGCCAATTGATATCAATAAAACATCGAAATTCAGTTAGATATTAAATTAATCTTAATTGGCCTTATACAATTATCACTTGTAGACCCAATCTGTGTTGCTACATGGGAATTTTGTTTTCACTGTAATGCTTTACTCCTCTCTGAACTAATTAAAAACTTTGAATATTCTCGAGTACAGTTGTTTCCATACAATTTTGCATATCTTTCTCTAATGCAATAGCAGAACACGAAACATGCAAATTAATCCCACATAATTAATCGTCAACTTGGTAATGTATTTTAAATTTGAATATTATATTTTTTGAAATTCTGTTGATTTTCTGAACTCCAAATATCTTATTCAGGTTATTAATTGTCAAATCTATATTTTACACCAAAAAATTAAATATTAAAATAATCTATTTAATTATTTATTAATCTATTTATTAATCTATTTATTAATCTAATTATTAATCTAATTATTAATCTAATTATTAATCTAATTATTAATCTAATTATTATTCTAACTTAGTCATATGAAATATATTTTTAAAATGGATGAAATTAGAAGAATACTCCAGTTTCTTCAAGTATATGTGATCTGGAAATTTGATTTGAAAAAGTGTTTAGAGTAATCATTAAAATAGATTATTTATTTTTTCAAGTAAAATAAGAACAGTGTAAAATATGGATTCGACAGTAATTAACAAAACCTTCATGCAATTTATATATTTTTTTAATCGAGCATTTTCTATATTTTTTGTTAATAGTGTGTGGATTTATCGATGAGATAATAAATTAGCAACTGTTAATCTGACTCCAAAATAACTAATATGAAAATCGTTTATCTAATATATAAAGATGAAAGTTTGTTTGTTTGTTTGTTACCCATAGAAATTTTGCATGTGACCCTCATTTGACTCGGGAATGTCATAGGCTATGTTTCAACCCCAGGTGACCACACCTAGGGTACTCTAACCCTACTCAGGGTCACGTTGATTTACTACAGTAGATACCCCAAGGAGGTGAAATTGTCAACAATGTTACAAATAAAAGTTGTAGATCATGTTAGGTTTATAAAATAAGATTAGTATACAACTGCTCCAACTCTCCAGGATTTAAAAGAACTAATGGGAGGAACAGTTGTTGTATTAGCTGGAGATTTTCGACAAACTTTGCCTGTCATTCTAAGGTCAACACCAAGCGATGAGTTGAATGCCTTCCTCAAAGCTTCAACTCTGTGAAAACAGGTCAAGAAAATGACTCTGCCATCCAACATGATAGTCCATTTACATGGAGATAATACAGAAGGCTACTTCTCACATCAATTTCTTCAACTTGGCGATGGAAAGTGGCAGGTAGACCCAGCATCAGGAACTGTTTCTTTCCCATCAAATTTTTGCACTGAAGCAAATTTACTTGAATATTTGAAACTTGCAGTTTTTCCAAACATCCAAGACCAGTTTAAAAATCCTGAATGGTTGTGCGAAATGGCCGTTCTTGCTCCAAAGAATTCAAGTGGCAATAGCATCAATTCTCAAATTCACAATTTTCTACCTGGCATTTCAAAAACCTACAAATCAATTGATACGGTTGATTTTTGAATTCTTTGGAGGCTCCTGACATGCCTTCACACAGCTTGGAACATAAAATTGGAGCTCCTATCATACTTCTGAGAAATTTGGATACCCTAAACTATGCAATGGAACATGATTGAGCATCAAGAATCTCTTACCTCATGTAATAGAGGCCACAATTTTGACAGGCTGGGCCAAAGGAGATGTCTTCATCCCAAGAATTCCACTCATACCAACAGATATGCCTTCTGATTTCAAGCGCCTCCAATTTCCAATCAGGCTTGCATGTGCCATGTCTATCAACAAGGCACAGGGACAGTCTTTAAAAGTGGCTGGCATTGTACTTGAGGAAGCATGCTTTTTTGCCCATGGACAGCTATATGTGGCATGTTCTAGAGTTGGGTCACCAAGAAATCTTTTCATTTTTGCACCAGAAGAAAACACCAAAAATATAGTCTATTGACAAGCTTTATCATAAGTGATATATAAATTACATGTACTTTTTTTTAATTAAATTTTTATGTATTTTTTAAATTATTTTTTTTAATGAATGGATTGAAATAAATTTCTTTATTTTGAATCTGTTTTTTATTAAATCATGCAACGCCGGGTACCCCAGCTAGTTAATCATAACTGTTACAATCTAGACTTTTCTTTATTGATTTACAATCACATCGAATTATTAGACAATCTGTCAAATTTAATATAGTTGTACTCTTGAATAGAATTAGAATTCACAATCACCTGACCACCGGGGTAATTCAATATCCTTGCACTGTTAACTTGATTGTTTTTGATTCGTCTATGATTTATTAAAAATTCATATGCTAAATATCAAAAAAATCTTTTTTAAACCACTCTTTCACTCATAATTTTCCAATATCCATTTTTAATCAATATTCTTATTGTATTTGTGTTAAGTTTATTCTAAACTTTGCTTTGAATTTCATAGTTCTGACACTGAGCAACACTTATTCTCATTTGTTCATACATTTCTGGGTTTTCGTTTCATGCATTTCGTAAGATAAGACATCTCGTATTTGGCCTTAATTTTGTTTTCCGACTTCAAATCATACTAATTAATAACGATCTTCTCTTTATATATTACTTGATGCGTTCAATAAGTACTCAGACTAGATTTTAAAGGAAACCAAAAGGAACTTTCTCATTGACTGGTCATCCTAATTGTAGATTGAGGTATGATAAGGATTCTGCATTAGCTGACATTTATCACCACGCAAAAGAAAGAATTTAATATAATAATTAATATTTGTAAAACAATTGATAAAAACAATATAAATACACACTTGATAATGACTGTGCCGAAATATCGTGTACCTTATATGCTATTTTGATCTATAGTCTTACAAATATTAATATAGAAATTATTGAATTAAAAAAATCAAAGGTGAAACCAAAACAAAAACATGAAAGAATTTAATCACACTTCTATACTTGACAGGATGTAGCATGATTTGAAATGCAAATCAAGTCAAAATTAAAATTGAGCCAAATCCTCAACAAGTTCATTTACTCAACGACAATCGTATGTTCACGCGCCTTATTGTGTATAGAGAAATTTTGTAATAAATAAATTATTCTTATGAACTGAAAATTAATTACTCATTCACATACCAATTTTTGGTTTTCGAATACACTGATTTGAACGCATGCAATAAGATTCATGTTAAGAACTTGGGATTTTTGAAAATAAGGGCGCCCGAGAAAAACCTAGTTAATAATATTAGCTTAATTCAAAGACGGAAATGAAAATTTCTGTTGCATTGAATACATTGAATATCATAAAAAGAAAACAGATCATAGATGACCAAAATAAAATAAAATTCGAAAAATATTTTATTTACTTACAGATTTCAACAGATTTTTAATTTATTTGATATTTTTCTAATGACTTAATGAATAAATAAGAACTTTAAAATATCATAACAAATCATACATGCAAACAATATACAATAATAAATTAATAAAAGTTATTTTAAATATAAATATTCTGGTGAAAAAAATTAATGAATTTCCTTATTAGAGTTGTATAAAGCACATCCTCGTTTAATACTGTACCAAAATAATGGAAACCCTTGCATACCACGATTCGGGTTCTCTATAACATAATTCATACATAGTGATTTTAGTCTAAAACTTAGCTAAAATAGCACACACATTTACAACTTTGATTAAATAAGTACATACATCATTGGTTTCCAAATTTTATGTTACATGATCCATATTTAATAAATTCTTACCGCCTGTTTATTTTATATAGTAATCGACAGGTTTCATACTATTTTCAGTTAAAATCTAAATTTTTACCTCTCAGATATTCACTGATTATCCTCGTAGAACATGATAGAATAATTCCGTAGTTAGTAAATATTCATCCTCAAAAACTGTATTTTTAAAACCATTTTAAATTTTTATTTCTAGAACAAAAAAGTTCAACGAATTTTTCTCTACTACACAGATTTTATTGAACGCATTGTTCTTTTTGTAAAAATCCATGATTTAGTAATTTACTCTGCAAACTTCTATTTTAATAGAGAAAAAATTATTTTGATTTATTTAGTAATTCTATAAATTTTCCATAGGATTTCTGTATTTTTGGGGTGTAATTTTCATTATTACAACAACTTTTGTAATGCTGTTCAAGCGAGAAAAACCAGCTATAAACACAGTATTACCACATGGGGATAAAGAAGAAAACAAAGAGGAAATTACTATGGGTTTATTTAAAACCTATCAGACATTATGGAAAATTATTAAACTTAAGCCAATTTTAATGTATGTTGTAATATTGATGTTGATCAAAGTTAGTATTTTCTTGAAATTCACTGTCAACGATTATGTTATTAGTTGGGATTTTCTGCAACTGACAGCATTACTGGTTTAAAGCTAATTGAAAAAGGTGTTTCAAAGGAAAAAATGGCATTTATTGGTTCAATGATTGTTCCAGTACAGATATTTTTAGCTATTGTAGTTAGTAAATATACGACTGGCGCAGCACCTTTAAATGTGTTTATAAAAGCTGCAATTCCTCGTCTTTTATATGGTCCGTTGTTCTGTTTTCTGATATACATCACACCATGGTTCCAGCAGATGGATGGATCATATACATATTTATATTACGCAATGCTGACTGTTTTCTATAGTTCACATCAGGTATACCAGTGACATAGGCTCTATTAATCATTGTTAACTTTTAGATATTTGTTTATCCTATGTTTGTTTCATTAATGGCATTTTATGCTCGCATTAGTGACCCCAGTGTCGGGGGAACCTATATGACTCTTTTAAACACTGTTACAAATCTCGGTAAAGTTTCAATTGTTTTATTTGTCGAGACTAACTTTTTAATTCAATGTAGCATCCAACATTCCAAGCACTATAATGCTATACTTGGTAGATCATCTAACTACAAAAAATTGCAAAGGTGGGCTACATTCAGGAATTTCGTGTTCTAGCAAAGAAAATTTGGCGGTAAATGATTTCTATTCTGATACTGTTTGTATCCTTTGTTTTAGTATTGTACCCAATCAAACCCAAAAGGAATTTGTGAAATTACTTTCGATGGTTACTATGTTGAAGTGTTTGTGTGCACCATAATTGGATTTATTGCTGTTTTTGCAAAGCGACATTATCTTTATCATATTCAAAGTTTGCCCATGAAAGCATGGTCAATTTCCAAATAGATCATATTGCATTTAACACACTTTCTTAATAATATTTAATATTGTTCCGAGAGTAAATACGAAATTTCGTTCTGCATTATATCAAATATTTTCTGTTTAAAAAATGTTAACAATGGTTAAATAAATTTTACTTTGTTTTATTATCTTCAATTCAAAATAATATTTAAATGTCTGATTTTTATTTAATTAAATGCACAAAGAGTTTTTTAATTAACATTAGGGATAAAGTAATTTTCTAAAATTAGTTTTACGTTTTATATTTTCTAGAATGAAGAACTTCAAATTGTTTGTGAAAATGGTGTTGGGGTATAAATTTGACTTTTAATTTAAGAAGTTATATTGTATTATATAGAAATTTATTATAAATGGAAATGAAAATAATTATTTCCATTTTAATGTTACTGATTTAAATGAAAATTTGCACACTATATGCAGTATTAGTGATGAGAAAAAGTTAAATTGTAAATTAAAATTATGAATATTATTTATGAATTAGAATTGATATAAAAAACTCGAACCCTATTTTAAGTTGCTTAAATATACATGGCAATCACGAAAGTTTTGAAATTGCCAAAATTGACATTATCAAAGAAGAAAATTTAAAATTAATAAGGTAAATGGAAGGATTATTTGACAAAATTTTATGTTATTTAGGAAGGAAAAGGTGAAATCAAACACAATGTAAATAATTTTGTAATTGTTTATTTTAATGTCTTTATTTAATTTTTAAAATTAAATTTGTTTATTGGGATTATATGTGTTATCGAATTATAGATGATATAATAGTTTAGGAATTAATTTTCCATGTGAATTTGTGAGGGTCAATCAATAATCATAAATAATGACTTATGATATATCGGTTTAGATCCAGTGATAAATTGATTAATCGCCTGAGGAAAAACAGACAGTCAAGAAAGCATGAAATCACTATAGATTCAAAAAGAGCACCAACAAAAATTAGTAAGTCCAGAAAAACTCCAATCATTACAGCTGTCAAAAATAAAACTGAGATATCAAATGAAAAAAAGTAATTGATAAAATAAAGCTTGTTACTTATGTGAAATCACAAATGATAGATTAGAACAACACAGATGCGAATCAGTGGATAAAAATAATCAGTTGCTAGAACGTTACAGAATTCTACACTCTAAATATATCACATCGATTTCTTTACGTGATCAATTGGAAACTTCATTCAGGCGTGCAATTAATACTGAAGATATCAAGGCTTTTGAAGTTTCCACTGATAATTATCGGGAATTTTATTATTGTTATTTCAGGAAATTAGCTGCCAAATCGAGCAGTTTGTTTCGGGATTTTCTCGCCAATCATTGCGAGAATATCAAACTATGGCTAAAGTTCGCCAAGAACTGCTAGACAAATTAGATGCAAATTGTTGATTTGTTAAATAAAATATTGATTATGCTACATTTTTGTCGATTTAACTAACCATGGGGTACCTGGGAAAGGCGAAATGTCTAATTGGATTGTTTAGAATGCACCAAATCATATTAGTACTTTTATCATTTGGTATTGATTCGTTGGGACGTTATTGAATTAAATTATACGTATTTTTATCCAATCCTTTTCTGTGGGTTCTTGTCGATGGAATAGAGTTTGGTATAGTGTATGGTATGTTTGCTTTCCACCATGTAATATTGATATTTGGCATTTTTCAAGAGTCTTGAAATGTTTGACCGAGGTTCCTATGTCACGGTTGATACTAGATGGAATGACAATTGACGAGATGGAAATGATTGGAAATAGCGTAAGTTAATATTTATGTGTTTGCAGTAGAAACCAAATGGGTGTAATAGTGAGTAATTATGCTTTATTTTTATAAATTGTTGTAAGCCAATGTTTCACAGTAATTAAAACCGTCATTGACAGAGCAAACAAACTGTACATAACTGTGCACTAAGAGATTTTATAAAAATGGTGCCCTGGATAGTTTTATTTTATAGTGGTGACTGGAAAAAAATCTTTGTTTAGTCTCTTATCTGACTAACAAGGTGAACCTAAATTTAACGATTCCATTGTTGGCGTTTGGGTTAATAGAACTAGGTAAATAGTTGGACGTTGACTCAGCGCACGAATTAGAAAAACTCGATCAGTGTGCTCATGACGACTACCCATGTTGGTCCTGCCCACTGTCAGCGAAAAATAAAGGGCAGTATATCTAATCTCTTTTACGTTTCATACGGGTTCTTGACTGCCACCACTAGAAGGGCTTAAGCCTGATTATTACCTGTCTCCATAGTAATGTTACGCTACTTAAGGGATGTCAACTGTATCACTCGCATTGGTCATTTCCCACCCCCTCTCTTGAGCTTTCCAACAAACAAAAAATATCATCGTACCAGAATGAAACCGAAAACATAAGACGCAGTAAAATAAAATCATTATTATATTCCGAACAACAGAGATCAAAACAATGTTCAGAGTAATTTTTCGTCGCGATCACTTTTTAGAGTTTACCATAAATGAGCCCGGCTCTACCAGCAGTTGCGTTTAATGCCCGAGGGTAGTTCGATGGTCAGGTTTGGTGGACTAAGGACCTCTTCGACCTGTGTCAAGGCTATCTCTTTTGGCGTTTCATTCCGCCTTTGACAAGTTCATTTGCTTCGATTTGGGTTCGTCGGCACCGGGTAGGCACGCTTAGATCGATGACAGGTGCATCTACCTGTGAAGGATCAGAGTCGATGAGCATTCGACGCACGAGGGTGGGACCACGGGGTTCAGCACTAGATGGCGTGCGTGAACAATGGTATTGCTGGCCATGGGTATCTCAAGATGGCCATATACACCTGATACAGAGCCTGAGATCGCTCCTGTTCCAGGGCCTTTTGTGCCCGATTTTCCGTAATGAGACTGTCACGGCAATGCTGAAGACGGTGTAGTTATTTGTTTTTCTCTTGAATCTGGAGGGGCGAGAAACATGTGCCTTCCAGACGATCAATATTGGCCTTGAGTAAGCGATTCTCTTCTCTGGTGAGTGTCAGGCAAGCAGACACCTTCAAAAGACAACACCGATGATACAATTAGTTTGGAAAACATGCTTCAGACTATCGTGGATGCTGGTTATGGGTCAGAACTCATCCGATTCCCTCAACAGCAAAAATGTCTCTCCAATTGTGGATCCGTGTACGAAGTTGAGTTGTATCCTTGATCGGACTCTTCAATTCCGCTTCGGAATAAACGCGGTGAAGGGCCTTCGATTATGCCTTGATAGTAAGGCGTTGACACCTGCTCTCCTCGAGCAAACTGTCGCAGTGTTCCAACCGTAAGATCTTTTTGTTTGCTTCTTTCATGCATGGCGGGGAGAACCACGTGCCTTCTAACGCGTCGATGCGTTTTTTAGAGCTCCGATAGCGTCACTTTGTTGTCTGATAACGACATTTTTATCGGCGCACGAAAAACAAGGTTTCGGGCCGGTTTTCAGAAGGTTGGATTTGGACATAAGCTAAAGAGAAATGGAATTATAAGATGATTGAATGAGAGATAGATGGAAAAACGAAGGTGATCTAATGTTAGTGTGGAACAACAAAAACTCCATACTGTCTGAAAAGTGACACGCCATACCCATTCTAACGTCTCCATTCGCTGATTAAACTACAATCTACTTTCGATTCGCTAACGTACCCCTTTTCAACTACATACCGAGTTATCGGGCCGAGATTTGGTCGACACATATCTGCATTTTTGTGAAAAAACATTTTCTTTAATTAAAATTAAAATCTTTCTTGGGACTATCATTACGACCGGGGCTCAAATTTAAAGGGGCGGTTTTTATGTAATTTATATTTTTAAATTATTCAGTCTACGCAGAGAACAAACAAACCAAAATTAAATTATTGTTAATTTATATAAATTCGCGGGTTGATAATTATTAATTTGACAAATATGTTGAGTTTTTATTTGTAAGTCGGTCCTTTCTCTGACTCCTCGTGTTCTTATTTTACCAAATCAATGGAAACTCAACACAAAATAACATTATTTGATTTTTATCACAATTACAATTTGTCACTATTTGCACCTTTCTCTCAATTCAAATTTGTCTCGTTAAGGTATAGAACCCAAGGGGCAATTACCTTTTCTTGTACGAGTCTAGCTTCGTTATAATTCACAAATTTCCTCTTTTGACTTGTCCTTGCTGGATTTTCTGTTTAGCTTTTCCCTTTTTCTCTTCGACCAAATGGCCGCTTGCTCATTTCTAAGCTCTCCTTTTATACTGTGTCTAAGAGGCCAATTATCTAGCAAAATGAAATTAATTGTTTCCCCGGGCACCCTAAGTAAATTTTGAACGGTTCGACAATTATTTTAATTTATTTACCCTGCAATTATAATTCGAATTGTTATTCCCTTATCTGGTGTCTCGGGTCTCACTGCGCATCGGGTTTTCTTCAGTGCTCGGGTTTCCCATGGGCTCGGGCTTTCCATTGGCTCGGGCTTCCCATTACTGATTAATTAATTTTAATTAATTTGTTTTTCCTTATTAACTTTTTCTATGATCACCCTATTACATTTTTATTATGCTTTCTAACCTCGTCTAACAATTTGGCATTCAACCATACCCGATAACCCCGTTCAATATTGATTTTTAATTTTCATTAAATTTTAATTAATTTTGTACTTATATTGATTTTACCAATTTTTGTTCTGCTTTCTGGTACCATGTGAAATTTATTTTGTTTTTGCTCTTACCCCAACAAATATTTATTGACTTGGAATTAATTAGTAATCGGCGGATGTTGCCGAGGTGTTCGTCTCTCAGTGTAGGATTTGGATGTATTTATATTAATGAAATGGAACTTGAACGGCGAAAATTTTAAGTGAAATGTTTTATCGAACCGGACTTTCATGGAATATTTATATTATCTCGGGGATCTTACATTCTGTTTATGATCGTCTAATAGAAGTGAAAGTCCAGAATTCAAGTCGATAATTTTTAGACGAGAGTGCTGTCGATTTTCTATGCTGACCGGACGTGGAGTCGAATAACTGACAATTTCTTAATAACAATTAAATAAACACTAATGAAATGGGTCTCTATTGATTATCAAGAGAAATTCGCATTGTCGATCCTTGAGTGGACGAGTTAAGTTAATGTTTACATGATCGTTATCTTCGCTCGGTTCGGTTACAACGCATAGATAGGAAAGAGTAGCTAATTGATTATTTGACGAAGTCGGCTACTCGTGATGGATCTAATAAAACTTCTAATCTCTACACCAAGACATCTACAAAAGAAGATTTCGCGATTTGAGTTCCTCTGATTGTCTCAATTGGTCTGCTATTACAGGGAAAAACCTTCGAGTCCTACATCACAAATAATGTTTAACGATTTGCTATCTGGAAGTGCCGAGAAAGGTGTAATAGTAAAATGAACTGAATTAACCATTCATAAATGGGGATTTCATCGCTGATCCGAGGCATTCTACTGTCTGTTGCTTTCACTCAACAAATCGAGAAAAAATCTTTATTCTCCTCCACTGTCACACTTCTCTGTACTGTCTTATTCTCAGCGAGCCAATCTGCAAAAAAACTGAAGGACATCTACCCTAAAGCCAATGGTAGCCAATCATTCCCACAAACTGGTCCTGTTCATATCGTGATTTAAAATAATACATTATTAAATAATAATTAAAAATAGTTAATATTTAAATTTTCGAACATTGGTTCTTGGAATTATTAAAGATAGTACTGTCGCCTATCTCCTCATAACTGGCCTACATAATTTCCTTCTCGTTATATCTATCGCACTTATGTAGTCTGGCTCACTAACGGATTCTCCGCGAATCTCTCTCCTTATTCGGATATTTCAATCTATGTTAACTATTCTCCAAATCTCCCTCGTGTGCGTACACTAACTACCTCCTACCTCGTTCTACAGTGCCGTATCCTCAACTCGACTTCAGTGTTGTCATACGGTTCATGGAATATTTCTTCCGCTCATTCAAGGTTTTCAATTGGTTCATACTACTGTTGGCCTGAGTCGAAAACATAATCGTCGGAAAATTAAGACAGATAGGATGTGAATAAAATAAAAATAAGACAACAAATTTTAAAATAAATAAGTCACGACATAAAAGAAACAATAAAATAAGATATAAGGATTAAAACAAAAAAATAAAAATGAGAAAATTAAAAATAAGGTAATAAGATAACGAATAAGATAACGAAAAATGCAACTAATAATAAGGAATTTAAGAAATAAATAAAAAATATAATAAAAATAGGAAAAATAAGTAAAATATCCAAAGAAATAGGAAAAAGCAAATTAATGTAAAAAATTAAGCGGTACTAAATTCTGATTGGTCCGCATAAACGAAAAATTCATATATAAGTAAACAGTAAACTCATTATAGTTACTGTTAAAACCAAACATTTACAGGAAAGAAATGATAACAAATTATACGACTGTTAAAACCAAACATTTACAGTTACAGGTACTCAACCATCCAGACCATCAAACCAAATTAGACTACTAGAAAGCAGACGACTATTAGGGACAGCTCTATATTCGATTCAGAACCATCACGATTAAATTAGTTTTCGACTCAGCTTTGGAAAACACTGATTAAGACCGTTCGGTAAGGATGTGTTTTATATTTTAGATTGCATAAACGATTTACAATGTTAAATATTTATTATATTAAGTTAAAAGGTCGTAATAAATTTCTTCATTTGATCTCGTTTTTTCAATAATAATGTATTTTAATGATTAAATCTAAACGTGAACGGTAAAGAAACATTTATATTATGCATTTGTATTTAGAGTTCTTATATTTTTATCATGATAATTTGACAATGAGTAACGTGGAGTTGAGAAGATTCATATCATGGCGTGAGGAGCCTTCGGGAGCTCAGCCGGTGGGTATGAATCTTTTCAATCACGCAGCTGACGTGGGTCGTAATGTGGGGGCTTCCTCACGGGTCCGTCGCTGAAGGTTATAAAATGCTGCAAGGAATAGTTGGAGGTGAAGCAGAAAATGATGTAATCTCGGGGATTAACAGTGACTGAGGTGGTTAAAACTTTCATCTGCAAGAGTTTCATAAAACTACTACCTTTGAAGATCTTCGTGTTGTCCTTCCTAACCAGTCGAAATCGTTTATTCCTATCGACAGAACTATTATCATCTACCTGCCAATCATTTCTTCCGTTAAAAGCTATATCACATCCATCTTAGAGGATAAATTAAGTATTAGTGCGCTCACTCTGACATCGTACAACCACGTAGAAAACATGCCAGTAGAATTTTTAAACGTATTTAATTAAAAAATAACATTGCGAAGAATTCTTTATTTCCAGTAATCATAATTTTTGAATTACCCATAGCTGGAGCCTAGAGATTGCTCCCTGGAATTCACCCTTGATAGATGTCGCCAAGATGAGGATCGCATAAATACCCACCGAACGAGATATTTCAAGGTAGGGACGAGAGAGGCTGCACGACATAAAATCCAATTTTTCGTCTGATGAGAAATAAACAGTAGATCATATAGGAACCAAATGATTAATTTCCAAATATTGAGATAACCGGAGTTCTGTGGCTAAGATAAAGTATGAATATGCACGGTGGAAATGTGTAGACTGACCATGTGCAGACAGTAAATTCAGATTTGAGTAATCACCTTCGGATAGAGTCACATGCACAAATCCACACCAGTGAAAATTTACATCTGGTTTAGTCGATGTTACACTCACTCAGTCAGCACGGCAGCCATGAATTCACTAACTAGTATCAGCAGTGAGAAAATCAATCCAGTTACACGCACACAGTAAATCGGAATTTTCTAAAAAACCATACTGGCAATTGAGTTAACTAGGAGACCTGTGGCAGATGGTTTACACTATGCGTACCGCGCATCAAGCCTAAAGATTAGATTTGCCTGAATTATTACTAACGCAATTAATCGAATTGAGTAAAGTCGGTTAGGCTTTACATTTTTGTGATCGATAACATTTAATATTAAATCGGAATATTATCTCTTCAAGCGGACTTAAAATTACCTAATTAATCCATCATTTCTGTATATTTTACATGCATTAACTAATTACTGAAATAAAGTCGATCATGGTTGCGACCCCACATTTATAAGTTTTCTTAGTCAGCCATAAATTACTATATTGGACTAAAAAGGGGGAGAAATTCACTCGTCAGCCCATACATACATAAACCATCCACCGATTTAATATCAATCAACAGGTGATTCCTCTGGCCGTCATTCTGTTTTCTTCTTGCCAACCGCTTGAACCTCATGAATGTTAAGCACTGAGAGTATGAAAAATAAATAATTACGCCACGCTGAGGGTTTAGTAGAATTAGCCAATTTCCGTTTTACCTTTATTATTTTTTCTTCATTACAGCTATCGAAATGTTGCCAAGCGCGAAGTCTCCTATCAAACCCTGCTTCTCTTGCGCAGACAAAACACTATAATCCGAGATTTACAGGCCCAGATCGGTCGATATAAAAAGAAAATCGACGATTTGGAAGGTACATGGTTTAGCCCAGTACAAATGAAAAAGGTGCAGAAGAAGCTGTACCGTAGTGAGCATTGTCGTGATGCCCTAATAAATAAGAGCAGATCTCAGCGCAGTTTGATCAAAGAGCAGTCAGAAGCTCTGCATAAAGTTTATATACAAGCAGCCACTACCCGGAAGATTGTAAGTATTCCCATTAACGAAGCCGACAATATCTTCCCCGTCCACCACGATCCTTCGTTCAATTCACCACCTTCATCCAAGAAGTCCTGTCGTGAATGCGTAGAGGCTGACCTCTCTCCCAGGCCGACCGAAGTAGTTACTACTGGAGTCAGTAAAGTGTTGTCAACATCCGCGTCTACATCTACAGCGCCATCGAATGTGCCAAGCCTTCCGAAACCCAAGCGTCGCCAACTGTCGCGGGCTAATAAGGGTGCGTAAAGCGCGATTCTCTTCTAGCACATCGTCCATACACTTTTCTACTCGGGTAAGTCTCGTTCGCACCTCCTTCATTTGGCTCGGGGAAAAGTACGTTCCTTCTAAATGGTCGGATTTCTTTTTCAGGAGGCCATTTTGGGTCTGGAGCGTCCGTATTAATTGATTTTTGTCCGCGCAAGAAAAACAGGGACGTATGACTGTGGTGGTTGGAACCTTGGACATCTTGAAAAGCTGAATAAAATTCTATTACGAATGAGTTATATTTAACCATCTCATGACTGTCATCATACTAAATCAACCATCGTTTTATTGGAAAAGAAAATCATATTAATTTAGAAGAAAATCAACACACACATATCATCCGGAACACATACTAGAAAACATCGGAACCTGGAGAAAGTTAAAAAATAATTGTAATAATAATAAAATTATATCAAATCACTATTCGCTGGGCTAGATCGGCCACTCAGAATTTTTACTAAGATTCAATGGATCCCTCCAAGTAGACAGTAACCATAAATCTAAAACTAACCTTGCGACGTTCATGAGGCCATGTCTATTATTACGGAACGAGATATTATCCGGGGGATTCAATAACAGTAAATGATTAATCCAATCTTCAGTTATGTTGGGCTGAATCGAAGGGTACCGGAGAGATTAGGTTAAGCATAACGAAACTAAAATTAAAAATAAAAATAAAATAAACAAATCTACGAAACAAAGTAGAAAGGAAATAAGAAAAATAATAATTAGAAAATAAGAATTAAAACAAAAAAAAAATATAAAAACACGAAAAATTGAAATAGGACAATAAAATGACGGAAAATGACGTAAAATGCAGTAAATAATAAGGAAATTAAAGAAAATAAATAAAAAATACAATAAAAATAAGGAAAATAGGAGGAAATAGCTCAAAAACAAGGAAAACAAATTAAAGTAATAAAAATAAGCGGTACTCCATTCTGATTGGTCCGCATAAATAGAAAACTAATATATAAGCAGACACTAAAATCATAACAATTACCGTTCATCTAACCACTACATTAGGTAAGTGTATTTTAATTAACAATTACCGTTCATCTAACCACTACATTAGAAACCAAAATTCACAGCGACAGCCACAGTTTTACGAAAAACATTGCCAGGACTATTCTAGGAATTCAGGAAACTCAACCAATTCTATAACCTATTCTAGTATTAACCAATTCTATTCAGAACTTTTCGATTCAGCCTATTTGAAAATTTGGTAAGGGATTTTTCATTATTTAGGTTTATCATGCAACGATCATGTATATTTATGAAGTTATAGTAGTCTAAATTTAACACTAATTTTTCTCTTTTCGTTTGATTTGAAGGTTTTATTTAATTAAAGGTTTTAGTAATTTGGTAATAAATGTTTTATTAAGAATGAAAGGAATTTTTATTATTTGTTGATTTTATGATATTTAAAATTTTGGAGAAACGTGGTGTTGAGATACTCCATGTCATGGTGTGAGGTGCCTTCGGGAGCTCAGCCGGTGGACATGGGGTCTTTTCAATCACGCAGCTGATTCGGGCCGTAATGTGGGGGCTTCCTCACGGGTCCGTCGCTGAGGGAGTGACTAAATTCGATGAAAAATCATACGAGGAAGTAGGGTAGGAGAATGAATCGATCAACAGGAGAAAGTTTGAGATGTTCGCGCAGTGATTGAGGGTGTCACGCTAGCATATTATAACAGTGTCTTATCATGTTCACAATCTTCTTTATCATCCAGTAGATCTAGGCAAGTCTTTCGTTAAAAAACCGTCCAACCTTGGTAGTGCTATGTGTGCCATAGTTGCCATAGTTCTCGAATTCACTAGAAATTTAATCTTGAAATTTTTCAGCTAACGTTTTTTGCGAAGTCGCTATTCCTATCGGCTATGTGTCCTCTCAGAGATGAAATTGTATGAAATCACATAATTAAATAGGTGTAAATAATCATTAAAATAAAAGCGAACAACTCCAATCAGTAAAAATGTATTTCTCTAAAAAATAATTTATTTGAATAATGTTTACACAGTAAAACATAAAGTGTCCACATCCCGTCGAATGGAAAATCCAGCATTGGGATAAGTAATAAATCTCCAATTTGACAGCAGTAGCCGGCGTACATTGTTAGTGATGGAGGGCCACGAGACGAGCTGGTAAATCATATTTGAGGGATCGTGAATTAATTCCAATATTGATGATGTGAAAATC
The DNA here is from genome assembly GCA_959609185.1 of Schmidtea polychroa. Taxonomy (NCBI): domain Eukaryota; kingdom Metazoa; phylum Platyhelminthes; order Tricladida; family Dugesiidae; genus Schmidtea; species Schmidtea polychroa. The sequence continues at coordinate 28,690 of CAUHTR010001401.1, read as the reverse complement.
CGGGTTTTCCAAAATATCCATGAGAGATAGCAGGCAGCATTTGAGGTATATACATGGTTCGTCAGTGATGTAATATGTCATAAGGGAAAATACATCCGCATGCATACACAGGCATAGCATAGAGCATGAAAAACATCAGTCAGCGATTATGACTAAGTAGAAGTAGGTGAGAGAAAATTTTCATGCGCCATGCGCTTTAGAATAATCACAGAGGCTACTCGCAATATGTAGATTATACAGATTGTTAATCACAGGAAATCCAACCTGACGCGTCAGCTGAAGCATAATTCACTGAAACACACTACTGACAGTCACCCGATTTTCTCACCGATCAGAAATGATAGATAGCGGCCAGACAGACATTTTGGGTACACGTGGTTAAATTTATTTAAATATTCAACTTTGTTTTAATCATTCTGATTTTCTCACAACTAAACAAGTGCAAGTTAATTGACAAATTTTTACTTATCGCAGACAAATAATTGCAGAGCAATTGATAGAGTCTTATTTATGTTGAATAATTAATTTAAAGATAAATCGCCTATCCATGCATAAGAGCTACACATCCAAATTATTTGTCTTGGGGTAAATCTATAATTTAATTTAAACTCTCTTTAAATGCTAGGTACTGTTTTCAGGTAAATTGATTAAATTGTAATTTCATCAACCTGTAATTTCCCTTATCCAGGATAATACCTTACTTTCCTTCGGTAAAATCTTGCATGAATGATCCACTCTCGTATAAATAATGACCCCAAGCGTACAAGATCTGTAGGGTAACGAAATCTCTTCGGCTAATAAACTCGTTTTGTCTGTATGATAATCTATGATCAGTATGGTATGAGTGTGACGAGATGATGATGTCTCACATTTGCCTTAGGTTGATTTTATTCGCATTTCCTCTTCCTAGCTATTCAAGATGTCTTCCAGTACCAACAACATTCTTAAACCTTGCTTTTCTTGCTCGGACAAGAATTCAGTTATCAGGGATCTACAAGCGCAGATTGGAAAGTACAAAAGGAAGATAGATGAGTTGGAGGGGACATGGTTTAGTCCCACGCAAATGAAAGAGACCCAAAAGAAATTGTATCGAAGCGAGCACTGTCGTGATGCTCTCATTTCCGAAAGTCGGGCACAGAGGAGCCTGATAAAAGAGCAGTCGGAAGCGCTGCATAAACTATACATACAAGCGGCGACCACTAGAAAAATAGCAAAGATCCCAATTGACGAAGCCGGCAATCTTTTCCCAGCGCACCATGATACTTCCGTCAAGTTTTCGTCTCCACTCGCGAAGTCTTGCCACGGGTGTGTAGAGTCCGAGCTCTCTCCTAAAGACCCAGAGATTGTATTCACCGGAACTAGTAAGGTCCAGCCGAATCTCGCGTCCTCATCAACCGTACAAACGAGCACCTCTTCAAAGCCTAAGCGTCGACAGCTGTCTCGGGCCGAACGCAAACGGAAACAACGGGAACGGGCGTCGGTCAAGCAGTGTACCTCGTCAATCATCGCTCCAGTCAGCAACAGTAGTGATCTAACGGTGGTCGTCCCAACAACCGGGATCTCCGGGCGAGTCATCTCCGCCGCCGGGGCGACGTGGGAGGAAAATGCCGCCGAGTTCTTTAATCTGGACGAGTTACTCGCCGACTCGGAGTGGGAGAAATGAGGATTTCCCCGAAAAATGGCCTCCTTCTCCGTAGAGGATTGAACTTTTCTGATGTCGTTTCCTACCTTGGTGTTATTCAGTTCGTGTAAATTTCCTTGTATAAATTCTCGAGGTGTTTGTATAGTAAATGTAATAATAAAAATTTCTCGTTTATGTATGTGTTACCTTGTTTGTTGTGCTTGGGAAATAATAAGGAATCAGTAAATAGCATTGAGGGCTTCGGAAAATGAGGAGTATTGGTCAATTGGTAATCCCAGCGGGAAATCTTGCGATGGGCGACAAAATGAAATGACGTAAGTCCTTCTATCGGCAGTCAGGGTTAGGAAGTCGAGGCCTCAGTAGGGAGTAGTCCGAAGGAGATGGCTCACCTGCCTACTGGCGTCTCGCCGGCATAGCACAGTTCCAACGTGAAGCGATTCACTGGTGCTATGTTGGAGGGTAGATTATGTACGGGTCCTGCTCGGCGATGACCAGAATCAAGACGAGCGTAAGCGATATGGGCATTCATCCTCTGGACTAAAAGCGGTACTGAAGGGGGTCATCCGGGTAGTCACCTGCCAACAGTTATTAATTATTAATTAAAACAGTATCCATTATGTTACAAGTAATTTTCAATCATTAAAATCTTTAGTTATTAAAAAATTAATTAAGGCATTATCCATTACATTACCAGTAATATTCTTTACTATCAAAATTTTAGTTAGCTTTTACCGACGTGCATTTAGTATGTTAATTCTATGACAAAAATTCACTCTCTTTATTGTACGGTCGCCGTTTGAAATTCTTATCGGTATCCCGTAGTTAGCTGTCGATTTTTATCATATTATGATTATTCGGCCACTCTCTTAGTAGAATCTCCACGTATAATTGTTTCACGTGATAGATAAATCGATAGCAGCAGTCGGTGTGAGTAGAAGTGCTGGCGAATTATCTGCCCGTCGATTGTGATCGTAGTGTATGACATTCGCAGGTGAGTGATTGTGTTTCATTGATTATCCAGGTGCGATCATATGTGTGATTTCAACAACTGAAGAACATTCTATTGCATACTCTTATCAAGGTGTATTCGGTTCCTACCACGATTCAGTAATGCCTTATCAAATTATCTAAGTGACAGAATCATCGACCATCGTACGCAAAACCTATACAGTTGGATTTTTACATGATATCTTTTCCTAAAAGTACATCACCGATCAATGGATGTCTGATTGTCTGAAACTATGGAGTTATTGACATCGAAATTCGGTTCTTTACTTCGGCTCTCTAAGGATGTGCATCAAGACAAGTTTGATAGTTCGACGAGGTCTTAATTCGGAATTTTCAACTATTCTAAGACGATTTGGATATCGATGACTATTCACCCGGAGTGTGAAAGATCGTACTCGATTTATGAGTCTTGCTATTTTACGATAGTCTGCCGATTGCGATATATAGATCAGAATTTCCACCAGAAAGAAACTAACGTCAGATTGGGCTTTCAGATGACTCAAAATACGATAGCTACTGAATGCTCGCTTTTCGAATCGGTACTAAACGAAAGATATTCCGGCCACCTTACTCATTGCGAAGACTGGTGAATTCTCATGCTGAACAACTATGTTATTCTCTATTCATTTTCGTCAATTTATTTTCCGTTTTATGATTCTAAATCTATACGTCTCCTTCCTGTGGTGGCGGATCAGCGAGGAAGCCCCCACGATGACCCATTTCAACCACTGCGCCTCTGAAGTCACACCCTACCTTCTTGCAGGAGGAACAACCAGTGTCCCTCGAGCGGTGGCCAGCCGAACCTCAGCTTCGCATCATGCACTATCATCATTATAATGAAATTCAAAATATTACTTTATCGAACTTTTATGCAAAATATATACAAAATACTGAATTATTAAATAGAATTCGACCTGTATCAAAATTTTATTCTAAATAGATAATTACAAGTATATTCGAAACATAAATTAACTGAAAATTTTACTAATACTATTAATTACTGATGAACAAAAGAAACGGAACCCTTTACCAAGTATAAATTTATATAGTAATTTAAAAACTTTCTAAATGGTAAAAATTTACTTTTTATCTCAATACTGCTGCTTCGCTAAAATATTGAAGTCGACGAGTGATTTGTTCGTCGGAAATTAATAATTGATTCTGATTTAGTCCGGTTGATTGATCCTAGAATGCGCTGTGTACCTTAAGAATTGTTGGGTTAACACTGAATGTGAATATATGCACAAATTTTACCTTAAGAATTGTTGGGTTAACACTGAATATTCTGATTCTGTGTTCCCCTTATATACCTAATTTTGTTTTTGTGCGAGCCAATCAAAATTGAGCGTGGTGTAATTTTTTAATTTAATTTGTTTTCTTTGTTTTTCGTGGTTCTCTTAGTGTTTCCTTATTGTTTTCCATTATTTTTTATTTATTTTCTTATTTATTATTTAATTTCCATTATTTTACTGTTTTTTCCGGTTTTCTTATCTTAATTCTTCATTTTTTATTTTTTGTTTTAATTCTCTTTGGTTAATTTGTTATTATTTATTCTTATTGTTTATTTGTCTTGATTTTTATTTATTTTTGATTTGTTTCCAATTTTTTATTTTATTTTTTATTGTTTTCCTCCTATGCGTTTTAAATTATGATTTTACTTTCCAGCCCAACAAATCACTCGGGGACCCGACAAAATTGCGTCCCGCAATTGCATACCTAACTTACTTCATGCATTCATAAAAAGTAAAATAAATAAACAAAATTGTACACCATAAATTTTATTAATAAGATATAAGTCAAACCAAGACCAAGTAGGCATCACTTAAGGTGATAGTTTATATACACAAGAAAATTACAAAATATTGTTCAATTCAATTATAGTATTGTTTGATTGTTCTGATGGTTTTGGTTGGAGTTGTTGGTGCATTTAGGGATTGATGTTATGGTAAGTTCGACGACTGGATGATGGTTGGGGAGATTCATTATCGGATATGCTGTGAGGACTTGCGATAGTGTTAGTTATTTCGGCTAGGTTTTGTTGGGTGTTTTTCGGTTTCGAGTCCTGGCATTTTTTCTTAATTTCGTGGATTTTCAGGAGGGTTATCAGGCATAATAGGATTGTTTTCGCGATCACCACATACATGAGATAATGGGTGTCGCTGGTTTCCGGAGGTTTTTCAGTACTTTCTGCGAAATTTCCAAGATCTTCTTGTTGCACTTGTTGCTCCAACTGATCGAATTGTTGGATTTGCTCTATTATTTGTTTGTCTATTATTTGACATATAGGGTTATTTTTACACATTGCTCTGATGTTATTGACGTATGATCGGACTGATTGGATGTTATGGATGATGTTGGCTTTTATTGCATTGGGGTAGGTGCATTGGCAGGATTCTTGCTTGGGTTTTTGATTCGGGTTTCGGTAATCTCGCACACTTTTCGGTTGGGAATTCATTTGTTGGCTCTCCATCAGATGATTCGTCAATACCATTATTGTTATCGCCACCCCGTATCGCATTATACTATTATACATTCATTATTTATTATATTTACAATTGGCTTTAGTTGCTTTTTAGTTAAATGGTTCGCTTTTGGGGTTGTTTTCGGCGATTCTCATCAGGGTGGATTCTGCTTTGATGACCCTGTGTCTTAATTCGGGTAGCATTTCCAACTGCCTGTTTTTTTCACTAGCTTCCCTTTTCAGGTGCCTTATTTCCTTTTCTAGTCTTCTAATTTTTTCCCTTTTCTTGTCAAGATTTCTTTTTAACTCGATTTGTAGGAAATCCTGTTCGTTTTCTTGCTGGTGGTTTCGTTGTTGTGGTTGTTGGTATTTTTTCTCTATTTCTTTGTATTTGCGGCTCCATTTCTTCATCTCTATACTTTCTCGATGTTTCTCTTTCAATTGTTTATCTAGTTCTTTTATTGTTGCTTGTCTTTTTCCTGCTTCTGTCTTCCAATAGTCTTCGATCACTTCCTCTGCTTTGAAGCTCGCCCGTTCTTTCCATAATTCCTCTGCTATCTTTTCCCAATTCCTTCCTCTCTTTCGTTGTTCCTGTAGCCATTCGTTTTCCTCTTCTACTTCTTTCTTTATTCCCTCCAGCATCTTGTACTCTTTTTTTAATATCTTAATTATTTTTCGATTCTCCATATATTTATCTATCAATCTCTCATTCTCCTGCTTTTCCTCTAATAACTCTTCCTTTGGTGTCTTTATTTCTATGATCTCCGTTTCAATTTCTCCTTCTTCTACCTCGGTCGTTGATGCACATATTTCTTCAATTTTCATTTTCTATAATATATACGATTAATGTTTGCGCTATAGTGCGACTTGTACTTATACATTTATAGCATATTTATTTACATAGGGTTACAGTCCCTGAAATTTATACTGTTAATTTTTTTTTGTTGGGATACAGTTCCCATTCTTGTTTTTTGGCTTTTAGCTTTGACTATACAAATGTTTCTTCCTGACCCCAGTATCCTTCGTCACTCTCTACTGCTAGGTTCAGGTGGACCGCTATAGGATCGTGTGGTGCATAATAGTTCGGTAGTTGAGCTCTTAGCTCATGTACTTCATCTCTTAGAGCTCTAGTTATATTCAGCTCCTCGTCGAGCAAATAGGTGAGGTATCTCGTTTCCTCATCTCTCACCTCTATTTGCTTATCTAGTTCCTTTATCTTTTCATCGCTCTTCCATTTTTCGATCTCTATCTCCAAATTTTTGATGTTTTCATTATATATTTTTCTTTCGTTCTCCAGCTTTTTATTTTTCCCCGCCAGTACCATATTTCTCTGTTCCAGAGCTCCTTTATATCCATTGTTATCTCTTTCTAGCTCTGCGACTTGAAGAATCTGTCAGGTACGTGGATAAAATGTACTATTCGAAGAATCAGTAGGCAAAGAAGGAGTAGGATATGAAGAATTGAGAAGAGAGTTGAGAAGAGAGTGTTGAGAAGAGAGTGTCGTACGATGAAATTAAGAATAAGAGGTTTTAAATACTCATGGGAGCAAGACGATAGTGTCGATAGGGTAGTTGGAATGTATTGTAGCGAGTCAGTTAGTGTGATACTCATAAAATATTTCCATAAGTATACATAAATATACATATTTAATTCAATAATCATTTAATCTCATGTTTATATTTATCCTTACCAAAATAATCCCTAAAAACCTCAGGCTACCCCTATAACTATCTGATTTCCAATTAATGTTATTTAATATTTTACGATTTGTAGCATCTTGTGTTAATCTAGTGTTTATTTAGACATAAATTGAAAAGGAACCCATGACTTTTTAGATAATAAATTCTGCATAAATAATCCCTCAATTAGTATTATAGCTTAACTGAAGGTTAATTAAATATGAATTAAATTCATAAAACTACATTATAAATTTTTTTAAACTCCCCTCAAGTTATAACTAAATGTAATGTTGGGAATACTGGTCTAAATATAAATTGATAAAAAAATCATAAAATTATAAATTATAAAAAAAATTTTTTTTTGAATACCCCCTCAATTAGTATAGTAGCTCAAATTAATATTAAAGCTGATTTAAACTGCAGGCCATCATCACGAGTACCAACGGTGCACAAACATCCTTACAATCTGGTATCATATATAATTTTAGTGGGTTACAGGTAGTCAAACATCGTACCCTTTCGTGCTGTTTCCAGCGTAACCCAGAATACAATGATGATCCCACCAATTGATACCCGACGAATGATCATCGTTGGTAATGTATCAACTGGGTGAGTACTCGCAAAAACTGAGCGCACAGTTTGCACTATAAATGTCAGGTACTCTTTTGGTCCACGGACTATCGATAGAAGATTTATGTCCGGTTTCACCCTGGTCCCTTGACTTTATTATCTTCCCAAATTTCATAACTCTTCTACTCGACCTCATCAAACTAGCATACATTCACACAAGCATAAAGTTACTACAAATTTTATTCACAACCAGATCACTCGTTTATGGTTCGTGGGAAGGTTTGTGTTGTGACGATTCCGGTTCGATCGGGAGTCCTTGGTCAGCTAACCGCCGTCGTTTCAACCGTTTCCTTCCATCTCGGCCTAGTCGCTTGCACTTAGTCTTGGTGGTTTTGGCTGAGTGGATTTCGGCCAGCTCCGTGGACATTGGTTGGATGGCTGCCTTAACATGCTCGTCTATCGTTTTCTGGTTCATGCGTGTCTCCATTGTTTGCATTTGTATTTTTAACGCGCGGAATTCGGTTTGGTCCTGAGCGCTTTGGAGTTGCAATTGCTCGATTTGCTTCATACGCTTGTGCATGACTTCGGGACGAAACCAAGTTCCTTCCATCTCTCGGCATCGCTCTTTGAACTTAAAGATGCTGACTTGAAGGCGCTCGACCTGTTGTTGGGCCTGCTCTCTGTCTTTTCGGAGGCTCTCGAATAGTTTGTAGACTGAATTATAAACAGGATTAAAGCGATTTCTCGTTCATTATTCTCTTCCTCTGCTTGAAGGCATTATCAAATTCAACTCCCTACGAATTTCAATTATATATCAACCCTTGCACTTATTCAATCTCTGATCAAGTTTAAATGAAGAAAGAAACAAGTAATTATATTTCATAATGACGCTAGTTATCGTTTTCCGTTTAATTCCGAGAATACGGCCTAACTCGTAATAATCATGGCCATCTTCTATTGCTTTAATGATTCTTTATCAGCAATGACTATTCTATATAAAGATTTTATAAAATAACTAAATTTTAATGATATACTTACACATTTCTATGAATTTCTTGAATTGGAATAGTTGATTCTGGTGAGGCTTCTGACATGTCCTCATGCAATTTTGTGTGGTTGATTGGTTTTGGATTAAGGGTTGTTGGCTAGTTAAATGTCCATACCCTAAATCAATATCCTGTCGTGTAATTTACTTATTAATGTTGTTTTCTTATTTTATTCTTTCTTTGCTCGATCCTGTCCGCCATTTTGTTTATTATTTTTTATTTTTATTTTTCTAATTGTCACTATTTAGTTAATTATCATTTTGGGTCTTTATCTAGTTTACTTTATTATTATTATTTTTAATCTCAGTATTTTAATTCTATTCTCTTTCAATTATTCTCGTTTTGACAATTGACCATTGTTATTCGTTCTCAATTAATTAGTATATTAATTAGTATATCTCAATTAATATATATTAATCATCTTAACTTATTCTATTTTATTTGTTATTTCTTTTTTCTTATTCTTTATTTTTCATTATTTTTAGCTGATTTCCCCAAGTTAGCACAGTACACGAGGTAATTTTAATTACGTTATAAACACATAAAAATTAAACATCGGGACTATTAGGATTCTCATCCGTTAGAACATTAATATCCTTTTCAAATCACCAAATAATTCCATAAATTTTTTTTTAATAAATTATATACTCAAAAACTTGTCTCTTCTTATTTTTGTTATTTAAACAAATTTCAATTTTTCTTAAAATATTTTTTGAATCCCCCCCGTCGTATTATTATTATTATTATTATTATTATTATTATTATTATTATTATTATTATTATTGTTATTATTATTATTATTATTATTATTATTATTATTATTATTATTATTATTATTATTATTATTATTATTATTATTATTATTATTGTTATTATTATTATTATTAAATGATGATTGCTTGGTAGCAGCATTTATTATTTAAAACAATAAAATGATAATTTAAGCCTTTTGCTGCAAATAATGTATTTAATGAAAGAATTTTCGACTATACGATAGTCCTTGTCAATCTCGTATAGTCGAAAATTCTTTCATTAAATACATTGCAGCAAAAGGCTTAAATTATCATTTTATTGTTTTATTATTATTATTATTATTATTATTATTATTATTATTATTATTATTATTATTATTATTATTATTATTATTATTATTATCTGTATTATTATTATTATTATTATTATTATTATTATTATTATTATTATTATTATTATTATCACTATTAATTTTAGCATTATTGTTGTCATAAAAATGTAATAAATTAGTTTATTATACACCAATTACCTCACTTTGCGTCGTGGTTACGTTACAAAAAAACACGACGCAAAGTGATTTATGATTTTCTATATCAAACCATGTAAACATCGAAGATAGGTTCCAGGGTTACGAAAACACTACTTTTTAAAAAGAAAATTGAACAAAGTAAACATTTAAAAAACAAAAATAATATAAAATTTTATTACATACATACAAAAAACTAAAAAACAAATTCAAAATAAACAAAATAAAAATTAATTACTGTCTGATGAGTCCATAGTGGCTGTTGTCGTAAATCGGCTTTCTTTCACAAAAAATTGGTCCAATGTTTGCTAAACAGCTTTTTTCAACGTAAAATAAATTTCCTTGTATCAATTGATATTCATAGCTACTGCCTGAGAAACTTTTAAACTCCTTCCGCTATCAGGATCGTTTTTTAAAAAAATCTTCATAGCTTCGTTAATTAAACACATCGCTTTGGAAATTTGTTTGGAGCTTAAATTTTGTTCTTCAGATATTTCTATTGAACGATTACTGTCATCTTCATTAGCAAATTGCACTTCCAGTTCCAATAGTTCTTCATTAGACAATTCTTGGTTGTGCGAGGTTAGCAACTCATTTATGTCAGTCTCCTACATACCTTTGAAATTAGACTCTCTAGCTAAATTAGAAATTTCATGACGAACAGCTGGTGTACCATCAACTTCTGCAGCGTATATTCTGTGAAGGCATTCAGGCCATATTTTGCGCCAAACACCATTCATGCAAGATGGTTTAACCCACGAATCGGAAATAATTTCTATGGCTTTCATAATGTTGAACTTTTTTCAAAACTCTAGCAGTCCATCAGTCTCACTTAAAAGAAGTTTAAATGTTCGTCGAAGGTAATAACTTTTAAAAGTCAATATTACTCCCTGATCCATCGCTGAATAACTGATGTCGTATTAGGCGTCAAAAATACAAATTTCACGTTTTCTGACAACTCATCAACATTAACTGGGTGGCCAGGAGCATTGTCTACTAGGACCGAAAGCCTTGAAGTTTAAGTTTTCCTTGTTGCAATAAGCTTTAATTTCTGGAATAGCACAAGTTGAAATCCAGTTTTGAAATAATGATGCCGTCATCCATGCTTTTTTGTTTGCTCTCAAGTGGACAGGAAGCAGATTCTTTGAAACACCTTTCATAGCTCTTGGATTTTCTGATTGATAAATTAGAAATGGTTTAAATTTAAAATCACCATTTGCATTACCACAAAGAAGAAGAGTCAGTCTATCCTTGCTAGCTTTAAATCCTGGCGTAGATTTTTCTGTTTTAGATATGAAAGTTCTATTAGGTAGACGTTTCCAAAATAACCCAGTCTCGTCAACATTCAAGACTTGTTTCGGATCATAGCCACCTTCATGAATTAACGCTTTTAACTCTGTCAGTTAGCGTTCTGCAGCAGTTATATTAGAACTAACTGCTTCGCCTTTAAGAGCATTGCTGTGCGGATTTGCTAGAACTTTGAATCTCTCAAACCAGCTCTGACTAGTTTTAAATGCTTCATTCTTGCCTGTATTATCGTTACCACTAGCATTATCGTTGGATACTGCTTTACTTTTTGTGTCATAAAATAAACTTTTTGCTTTCGTCTGAATTACCATTTTACTTAATGGTATTTTCTGAGCAATTTGATTTTTAATCCAAATAGAAAGCAAGGACTCCATTTTGATCATCAAAGCACTCACTACGGGGCATCATTTTAGCCTCTAATGGTGTTTCAGATTTTGCAGAATCTTTTATTTTATCTTCATCTCGATCTCTAATAGTTCTGACAGTTGTTGCAGCCAGACCAACAGCCTTTGATTTCTCTACAGCCTTCTCTCCCTTATCAAATCGTCGCAGAATATCTAATTTTATTTCCAAGCTGAATATATTTTTTTATTTTTGGTAATTCTACCACCAACAACCTTTCCACTCATTTGGCTTAAAAAATTACAAGTGTATGTATGTAAAAAAATAATATAACTCTGCCAATAAATAAATTGGAAAAATATTTACATTTTTTGTAACCAAAAACAACCCGTAAAAATTTATAAAAATTTATTATTCTCTTTAAAAAAATCACAACACACACTATACAATTTTTTCCAAGAGTCATCTTACATAAACAAACGCACGTGATCGCTGAGGACAGGGCTGAATCAGAACAACAAACGAGTTTTTTAAAATAAAATTTTACCAATCACAAAGTATACTTTTAAGAGCATGTGATTGTCACGCAATGACCACTGTATACTTGCGCTGACTCTTGGGAACAAATAGTGTATGTATGTATACATAATTGAAACTGAACTCTAAAATTAGCAAAACAAAGTGAAAATAAAATTGTATTAAAATTGCGTTGATTTTCAGTTAGAAAAGCAATGCCCGAGTTTTGATGGCATGGCGCAATTAATACAAAAGTCGTGCCATCTTTTAGAAAAAAAGGAAAATTTCAAAAAATTTCGAAAAAAAATTAAAGACTAAAACCCAAAACAATGCAACTTCGAAAAAACGCAAAACGAGACGACCCAAAGCGAAGAATTGGTGTATAATGTTAATTATATCGATTAAGGAATTCCCCCCATAATTAATTTTAGGAACAGTTCCCTTATTTCTCCAATTATATCGTCGGAATTACCTAAATCTAATTTTAGTAACACTGTCAACCCCCTAACAGCCCACCAGACCTAATTACAGTGAGTTAGCTCACCCACAAATTCTATACTACCTACCCGTTATCGACCAATAATAACCGAGTTACTAATTTTGTCTATAGAAAAACCCACCTAACTCCAACTTAGCCATCTTCAACATCGTAAATAGAACCCTTAAATCTAATACCAACTACCCTGAGTCACGACGATTTGTTAACCTACAACGAAGTAAAGTGTGAACGATAGCATAATATGAGATAGGACATCGCAATATCACCTAAAATAAAATAATATAACATAATGTAATGGAAAATAACGAGCATACTAGATTACAGTTTAATTCGAAAATACGATAGCATTCATTTAAGTATGATAAAGAAAAAATAAACTCCTACGACATGTTGGGCTAGGACTGATATCTAAACCCAAAATCTTACAAATGTGACAAAATTAGGGTTGTTAAACGAAAATCGGAAATCCGATTTTCGATTTTGAAAACGATTATCGGTTTCTTTATTTCACAAAACGATAATCGGTTTTGTTTGTCTTTTACATATTATACAGATAAATTGAATGCCGGGAATTTAATTTTGTTCATTGTTTACTACTGTATCCATTCAATTTTACCGACAGAAAGGGGCAGTTTTTTTCAACTCGTCAAAACTCCTTACAACGTGTTTGTACATGAGTCAATTTTTTCAATTATCCCATTCCTGTAACAACGGCAAGAGGTTGCTCTAGTATTCCAACATATCTCACCGACTGACCAGTTATTTGTCAGTTGATGTCCGTAATCGGCAACCGCTGATTTGTTTTATACAGCCCCTGACAGGTACTATGCCCATTAAATCTTTTAATCGGGACCAGCTGAGGCCAAGGTTGTGGTTGTGTGTTTTAGTATTTGCATTTTGCCGGTTTTGTTTGGCAACCTGATATTTGTTGCCGAAATCGGCCACCAAAGATTTGATTACTGCAGTCCATAACAGAAGCTTAGCTATTAACCCCCTTGACAGGGACTAGATGTGGCCGAGGTCGGCGATTTTGTGTTTAGTCCGTGAAGGTCTATTTTGCAATCTGATATCTTGCATCTGCGAACCGGTTAAAAGTTTATTCTGGTTTTAACTTAAAACCAGAATAAACTGAATTGCATACCGCATCATCTTCATGAAAGCCAGATGTAAAGAGATCGAAAGACATGTGCCATTCCTCGAATCATAATGTTTAGTTGTTTACCCATTGAAATATGGAAGAGAGTTGGACACTAGGATAAACTTCAAGTTTGGGTGACGACCATTCTCAAATTTATTCAGTTTGTTGATCTTTTGACAATGTCTAAGAGGCTGCTCAGGTCGAAGTAAATTGATTTTCGGGATTTTAATTTATGACAAGATTTTGGAAAGTCCAATCCATGGTTCAAATCTACTATAAACATATAAACTGTTATATAATTTCCATTCATTCAGTTAGTTGCTCTTGTAGTAGCTGTTATTAATCCATATAATTGAAAATTGCGGTTTAGTTTGAATATTACGTAATATTCAATAAACATTTTTTATATTATCTAAATCAATACAAAATCAGTTTAAATTTATGGGTTTCCGTATAAATAAGTCTGACGTCTGGGACAATTTTGATAAAATTTCGGCGACGATGGCACAATGTAAGCTCTGTGCACAGCAAATAAGTAGGAGTGGAGGTACTACGACTGGTTTGCATACACATTTGCGTAGCAAACATGGTGGATTAACAACATCTTCAAATACTCAAACACGATTGACTGCATTGATTACAACACAAAGAAATTGTCCGAGTAGTAAACAGGAAAAAATTACGGCTGCTGTTGCGAGATTGATTTCCGAAAATATGTTGGCAATTTCGCTCGTGGAATCGAAATCCTTCCGTGAATTGATGGCGATAGTGGAGCCAGGATATCGTCCTCCGTGTCGTCAGACGATGACAGCACGACTAACAGCAATGAAAAATAATTTAGTGGTCAAAATGTCGAAATATATCCATGAAAATGTCAAGGACATTGCGATCACTACCGACATCTGGACTAGTGTCACCAATGAAGCTTATCTCAGTTTTACTGCAAGCTACATTGATACAGACTGGAATATGATGACGCCTGTTCTTGGAACAATTCTGATGACTCAACGCCACACACAAGCCGTCATTGCTGACCATCTATGTAGTATAGCTGATGAATGGTCAATAAAAGAAAAAATTGTTGCATGTGTCCATGATGGTGCATCCAACATCAATCATGCAGGCAATCTCAATGGATGGTTTGACGTTCACTGTGCGGCGCATAAATTGCAACTTTGCATCAATAATGCAATGGGCTCCCATGTTGTCACGGATCATCAAATTTCCAAATGTATATCAGCTGCAGCACGACTAGTCGGACATTTCTCACATAGCCCAATGGCAACGGGGGAGCTCCTGAAAAGACAATTGTCCATGGACAAGGATAAAACGCCACTAAAACTTATTCAGCACTGTAAGACTCGTTGGAACAGCGTCTATGACATGTTTGAACGACTAGTAGAACTGAGATGGCCAGTAGTTGCAGTATTGAGCGACAAAAACGTGGTGAAATTGAACGATGCCAAAACGTTGGGCATGAAGGACGATTATTGGCAACTGATGACTGAATTGCTCCCTGTTTTAAAAGCGTTGCAGATCGTGACGTCCGTCATGTCAGCCGAAAGCCAGCCATCAGCCTCTTGTGTTTTTCCCATGTTATGGGGACTCGTGAAAAATCATTTAACCATTAAAGAAGAAGATTCTGACATTATGGGTGAATTTAAGAGAGATCTTGCTAAGAATATTTCACGTCGTTTTGGATTAGAAAATAATGAAACAGCAAAAAACGAATGCGTTGTTGCATCAATTCTCGATCCGATGTATAAGCATCTTCCTGGATTTTCGGACGATTTCAAAAAGCTGGCGTATGAAAATGTCCGTCATCTCATCAGACAGCTGCCAGATTGCCCCGAACAGCCGAAGACGAGTCGGGATGAAGATAACATGATCCCACCAACTAAAAGATCACGACCAAATCATGATGCAGTTATGTTTCTCCTTGGTGATAGTGCAGCACAACAGGCGCCAGAGGAATCCGACTTTGAATATTACGTCAAATCATCATGGTCGACAAACTCAAGTGAAACAGCCCTGGAGTGGTGGAAACATAATATGAAACTTTTCCCCAAAACAGCTATTCTTGCCCGGAAGTTCTTATGCATTCCTGCAACCTCAGTGCAATCGGAACGATTATTTTCGGCCACTGGACGTCTGATAACCAAGCTTCGTAACCGGCTCCTTCCAGATCATGCAGAATCTTTGGTCTTTTTGAATATGAACCAGGACTTGTCTGATATTTAAAAATAAAATCGAATTTAGTACTTACTTTTAAATGTTTACACTTTGGAATCTTTGTTTTTGATATCTATGGTTTCGATATGTTTATGTTTAATTTTAAAATAAGGCCGCCGCAGCACCGGAAAGTTTTATTTTGATTTATACTTTAGTATATACAGGGAAAATTACCGAAGAAATTGAAAACAAATTTACTTATATGCTTTAACTTTCTACATAAACAGTCAGTTCATATTCTCCTTGTGTGTGGTATAAACTTTGAATAAAACTAATTATACTATACACGTGCGTGAATAGTAATAATGTAAGTAGCTTTGGTTATGCAAAGTGCAAACGATAATCGGTTTAAAATCGGATTTATACAAACGATAATCGGATTGCTCGAAAAACCGATATTAACAACCCTAGACAAAATGTGGTGGTACACAACTTGCACATCTAGCAATAAGTTTAGCCAAAATTAAAAGATAAAATATCAAATAAACAATAATAATTAGGAGATAATAACAAAAAATAAAAATCAAACAAGCACAAGAAGTATTGCAAGAAAATCGACTCAAATATAACAGAGAAACATAACAATACAAAAATCAGACTCGATTGAAATCGAAAGATAGTAGAAATGCTACATTCTAGATAAAAATCCAGAGCAATCCATAAAAAACGGCGGAATCCACCATGGAAGACATTCAAATCAATAAAATTTAATTAAAATAAATAAACTACTTTTAAAAATTAAAAATCCAGAAAAAAGAATTCAGGAAAAACAATATTAAAATAAAAATTAACTTTAATTTAATATTCAATGTTCTGGAAATGCCCAAATCCATCATGTAGGCAAATTTAGCAAAAAATAATTTAAATATAAAAATAAAAATTATGGCACTAAAATTGCCATTAAAATCCTTAAAAATGTAAAATAGAATATTCTAGAATTAAAAAGAATTCGAGTTTGTTTTACGGCATCAACGCACACACGTATTTGCACACACCAAAATAGGTCGTGATCGGATTATTGCCCACACGAAAATAGCCCACAGAAAATTGCCCACAGATAGTTTTGCCCACACGATTAATGCCCACACAGAATAATGCCCACACAGAATAATGCCCACAAGGAAAAATGCCCACATAGACAAATGCCCACATAGAAAAATGCCCACACGAAAAATTATTTTAAATATAAAAATTAAATTAAAAATAAATAGAGAAATACAAATACTTAATACAAATATGCATTTATTAACATGGAAAAATGCCCACACGAAAAATTAATTTAAATATAAAAATTAAATTAAAAATAAATAGAGAAATACAAATACTTAATACAAATATACATTTTAAATTTATTGTAAATTAGCCAACTTTCTTAAGTATACAATTTTATCTTCTGTTGTACTATATTGTTGCACAATAGTAGATACCGAATCAGCTAATTTTTGGTATTTCCTATTTTTAATTTCAGGACGACCCGTTTCTGCGTTAGCTAGTGTCAATCTATGGCAAGCTATATCTCGCTGCAATCCATCAAATAGAAACCAAATGCTGGGATGACTACAGTGGAACAAAGAATTCAATGCATTATGAAATCCCTCACAGCAATTCGTTGTTTTCGGTGATTTCTCCAAAGCTGAATCATAATGATTCCACAATTCAATAGAGAACAGCGGATTTCTACCAGCTGCACCCTCAATATATGTGCCAAAAAAATATGTCAGCATTTCACTATAATTCTCTTCTTCCGGATAAGTTGCTGCAAGCTTAGTAAATACTGATCTAACATCAGATGGAGGCACAAATGACAATGCTGCTAATGATTTCAGCTTTAGTTTCATATCCAGGTTGTTTTCAAAAGTAGTTTTTAAACCAACAGAACTAATTTTTCTTGTTATACTTTGGGCCAAATGAAAATAACAGCCTCTCATATCAGTCTGTGGAAATGCAATTCTGGCTGCATTCATCGCTGCTTTCTCAAAATCTAGTAATATTCTTTCAGGTGCCAAATTTGGTAGCAAGTTCTTTAATATTTCAAACATTTTTTTGTATGTATCTCCGTTTTTTTTTAACAAAAAATAAATACAAGGTGGATAAGAATTACCAACCTGAGCATGCCAAGTATAAAGTTGATAAAACATGCTTGGAACTTTATCAAAAGTTCCATCTCCGAATATTGTATCTTTATTTAATTCTTTTAAGAGATAAATATCTCCTAAAACCAGAATTCTGTCTGGATCACTTGCACCTGAATCATGAAGTACTAGCTCGGTGTATTTATCTGGAATTTCAAAATTTGTATCTTTAGGTACTGGTAAATGTCCATCTCTTCTAAAATTCAGTAGATTTCGTGATATTGAAGTTTTTTTCGGCATAAACGCTAATGCTTCACTGCTCACTTCTAATAAAATACTCCCCATTACATTTCTAGGAGTAGCACCAATTGATGTCATCGCATCCTGCATTTTTTTCTTTGCTAAATTACATTCTATTTTTTGTGGGCATGATTCATGGCAATGTTGCGTTGGTTGATTTACAATATTGCCATCTTTAGTTTTTATGATGGAATGACAGTTTATAATGCGATGTTGCCTGCATCTCCAAGTCAAAACTCCATTTGTTGTACGGAAATAGATATACTCAAAGACTCGATTGCCTCTCTGCGTACTAGAATATTCCATTTTCAGACCTATAAAATTTTTAAAAAAATATCGTTTGAAAATTATGGTATTAAAAGTATTATATTAACAAAAGAGAATTTAAATATTACATATTAGAGGTCAATATATATTGTAAAATTTGTAAATTTATTGTTGATACATTTTAATATTTTATTTTAAATCACTAATAGATTATCTCCTAGATAGAATATAATTTTTGATTTTTTCTCTATTTATTTTAATTTAATTTTAATTTAATTTTTATATTTAAAATAATTTTTCGTGTGGGCATTTTTCTATGTGGGCATTTTTCCTCGTGGGCATTATTCTGTGTGGGCAAAACTATCTGTGGGCAATTTTCTGTGGGCTATTTTCGTGTGGGCATTTTTCATGTGGGCAATAATCATCTAATCAAAATAGGTATATATACCGACACATTTTAGTCATAATAATCTCTTTAATGCCAAATTTGTTTGTTTTTAGCAACCTATTTGAAGAAAACTACAACTTTCAATAGTAAAACTATTTTTAATTGCATATTGTATTCATATGATAATTTTATTAAATTCTATGTCCACACTTTTTCTCGTTTTATTATTTTTCATTGAATGTGAGAGTGTTTAGAGCCGTATCGATTTATCTGCTCTTCTGATCAGTCCTTCATTCAATTATGTTCTAAAATTCAACTATATTGAACACTCAGACTTGCATTATTGTTATTATCAAACCTATTTGCTCTGTCATCGGCGGTCGCACCACTTCATGGTTCTGCCATGGAGTTGAGTTGATAAACTCCCTCCGTTTGACTATATCTAAATATTATCTGTCAGCAGTAAATTGTTGATTATACACAACAATAGAGCTTGCAGTAGTGGTCACAGTGGGGCCGCGAAAACAAGTACATTTCCCGACTTTGAATACATGAATAAATTATATAATTAAATCAACATTAAAAATCATCATATTACAACACACTAAGGTTAATAAAAGGAGTAGATCTCAGACATAAACCAATTACAATACTGCAATTCATGATTAATGCAGACAGTTATCCATAACCTAACAACAACGAACTCTACCCATACGTATGTCGAACCTAAGATCTTAAATAACCTATTGAATGTTAATGTAAAGGAAATATTTCTCAATATAAAGATATAAATGGTAATAGTATTCATAACAGTATTCGTCATACCTATCGGTAAGACTAAACTTATTAATTGAATAGACCATTAAATTAATTAGTGATAAATCTGTAGAATATAAAATTAATCCCATAAGACTTTAAATCGCTAACTTATATTAGCTGCATAAATTTTAAATTCAATTTCCTAATAACATGAATGACGAATCCATATTGACCATAGTGGTAAAAACTTTCAAGCCCAAATGGGTTGTCAAAGTATAAATGGTAATTTTGACTACACAAAAATTTAAATTTTAATTAGAAAATATAAATTATAACTATTTATTAATCGTAAATCCAAGGCTTTAAAAATATAAACTATAAAGTGCATCGACTATAAAGGTAAAAATTGTAAATTTAAATTAATCAGAAAAAAACAAATTATGATCTTAATGGCATAAAAACATAAAAGATAAGTGGATATAAAAGGATGAGTTGCAAACTTAGTATCATACAAATATAGAGTGTAATTAATTATACAAGTATAAAAATATAAATTTAACTTCTGAAAACTGTAAATTAGAACTTGTAAAGTATATAGCTAGAATAGTTCCCTATGAATTCCACATTTGTATCGACTATAAAGTATAAATTATAAATCTGAACCCATTGTGTACAAATTATAAACTTATAATTATTATAATATAATATATAAATTATAAATCTAAAATATAAATTATAAAATACAAATTGTAATTAGTTATAAAATATAAAGTATAAATTATAAAATATAAGTTATAATTAGTTATAGAATATAAAGTATAACTTATAAAATTATAAATTGTAATTAGTTACAAAATATAAAGTATAATTAGTTATAAAATCTAACGTGTAACCTATAAAATTATAAATTATAATTAGTTATGAAATATAAAGTATAACTTGTAAAATATAAATTATAATTAGTATAAAAAATAAAGTACAAATTCTAAAGATATAACTTATAATTGGTTATAAAATATAAATTATAATTAGCTATAGAATATAAAGTATAACTTATAAAATTATAAATTGTAATTAGTTATAGAATATAAAGTATAACTTATAAAATTATAAATTGAAATTAGTTATAAAATATAAAGTATAAATTATAAAATATAAATAGTAATTAGATATAAAATATAAATTATTATTAGTTATAAAATCTAAAGTGTAACATATAAAATTATAACTTGTAAAATATAAATTATAATTAGTATAAAATATAAAGTACAAATTCTAAAGATATAACTTATAATTGGTTATAAAATATAAAGTATAAAACTATAAATTGCAATTAGTTACACAAAATAAAGTACAAGTTATAAAAATAAATTAGAAATAGTTAGGAAATTTAAGGTATAAATTATAAATTCCATTTCGTAAAAGTCTGAGTTATAACTATAAACTCTATTTTATGGACCTCTAAATCAGTGGTGGCCAACCCAAATCAATCGAAGGGCCAAATTTTCGGAAAAATACTATCACGGGCCACAATAAATTCATTTAAATAAATATAACTCGTTTTTACGATTCAAGTAAACATGCTTAATTCGAATATAAATTCTAAAAAAAACAATTATTGATTTGAGGTTTAAAATTGTGTCCGGGCCACATCAAAACGCTTCGCGGGCCACCGGTTGGCCATGGCTGCTCTAAATTATAATTAGTTATGAGGCAGAAACCATAAATTTCGTTTCCTAAACTATAAATTATCAACTTATAAAAATGTAAACTATAAACTATAAACCCCTAAAAATATAAATTATCAACTTACAAAACCATAAACTATAATTTCCTAAAATATAAACTATAAACTCTAAACCCCTCAAATATAAATTATCAGCTTATAAAATAATAAACTATCAACTATAAACTAAAAATTCCTATTATTCATAAAATATAAAATAAAAATATTTCTTTTTTATAATTTCCCCAACTTGTATCGACTGACCATTACTATCACAAAGTACACCTAATTCTGTTTTTACACGATAGAATGGTTCCCGAGAAATTCGTGTAAAAAAAAATCGTGTAAAAAAAGATACTGGCCAAGTACAAAAATAATAGATTGGTTCTAGACCTCAAAAAATAAGTTAAAATTAGACTAAATAATATAAAAAAAATATTGTTGTAGTTATTTTAAGAATTTATTTTCGTTTTAATTTATTAAATAAACTAAATTATAATAAAATAAATTAAAATTTAGATTTCATAAAAAAAATAATACCAGAAATTCATTGCCAAAAAACTTAAATAACATAAAGTACAACCATAAGAAAAATTTAAACATTAAACAATTTTATTTATTGTCACTGTCTGATAATAAACGTAAACGTTTGCGAAAGACTACAATATCACTGCCATCACTGGAATGATTTTGTTAATCATTATCATTTCTAGCTGACTGTGTTGGGACATCAGTAGATTTTTGAACGAAATCAGTTATCTTAGATTGAGTTTTATTTCGCGTTAACCCATTATAAACTTCCCTGTAAGATGCCATTAATGATTTCAGTTCACGTTGAAATTTGGCAGCTCGTTCCTCGTCATGATCATGTTGTTCAAAATGACTACCTAATTTTGTAGCGAGATCAAGACCTTCTTTAATTAGAGATGCTTTCAAAATTGGACGATCTCTTTCGTCACTGTCACTATGTTCTTTATCATAACGAGTCTCAAGGGTGAGATCTATAATTTCATTTTCGCTCAAGCTTTCATCTACCAACAATTCTTCTACATCTGCTAACGATAGGTCATCGAATCCATCCCCACCGATTGCATTGGCCATTGTTATTATATCAGCAAGTTCAGCGTTATTATCGATAACAGGATCTTTGCATTTTACGCATTCTGGCCAAATATTTTTCCAACACGAGTTCAAAGTTGATGGCTTTAATAAATCTAACGCGATCTTGACTTGATTAATGCAGTCCATTATAGAAAATTTTTTCCATTCATCTATGACTGATGATTCCTCATAATTATCAAGTTTTTCTACAACATAATGAAATGAACTTCTTATGTAATACGTTTTAAACGTAGCAATTATCCCCTGGTCTAGTGGCTGTATAAGGGAAGTGGTATTAGGCGGCAAAAAACAAAATTGTACGTTTGGGTGCTCCAAAACTGGATGGCCTGGTGCATTGTCTAGAATCAAAAGAACTTTAAATTCGAGACATTTTTCTTTCATGTAGCGCCTAACTTCTGGGATGAAGTGCTTCTGAAACCACTCTGTGAAAATTGCACTGGTTACCCAAGCCTTTTTGTTCGCCATCCAGTGTACAGGCAATTTATTGAAATCTACACTTTTCATGGAACGTGGTCTTAAGGCACGATGTACTAGGAGTGGCTTAAGAATACGTTCTCCTGAAGCATTGGAACAAAACAACAACGTAATACGGTCCTTTGCTACTTTAAAACCACCGGCTGTTTTCTGCGATTTTGCTACATAAGTTCTTCTAGGCATTCTCTTCCAAAAAAGGCCGCTTTCATCTAAATTCCAAACTTGGTCTGGAGTATATTCTCCATCTTCAATAATTTTTTTTAGTTTTTCGGGAAATTCTTTAGCAGCCAATTCATCAGCGGATGCAGTTTCTCCCTTAATTTTTATATTGTGGAGAGCGTGTCTTTTTAAAAAACCAGTCATCCAACCAGTACTTGCGGAAAATGCATGTTGTTTTGACTGAGATGATGTATCTGGATCAATTTCCTGGATACGTTTATAGATTCTTAATGCTGTCTGCTTGATAGCAAGTCCGTCTACTGGTATTCTCTTTTGGGATTTGTCTTCTATCCAGATTACCAAAGCTTTTTCCATTTTCTCTTTAACAACATCCCTTACATACGATGATGACTTTGCACTTAATTTTGTTCCAGAACATACTGATGCTCTAATTGCAGTTTCATTTTTTTTAATTGTTCTTACAGTAGCTTCATGGATTCCGAAATTATTTCCCACAACCGTTGCGCCTTGTCCCGTTGCAAGTTGATCTAAAATTTTGATTTTGGTATCTAAGCTGATCGCTTTCCTCATTTTTAATGCAGGAGAATTATGTAACATGGGTGTGGCTACCAAAATATATTTTATTAATCAAAAATGCAAAAATCTAAAATTAAATATTTGAAACTAACCTGTTATTGGTCTACCAAAATTATATGAGCTTCTACTTTATTTTACTTAGCACTTGTTAAAAATCAGCAAAAACTAACGATCTTTCAATTATAATTGTCAAATAGGAACTAAATTGTGTGTAAACAAACAAAACAAAACAGCTGATGCTTGAAATTTACTTGCTTGAAATTTACTCGTACAAAATTGTTCTAGTAAAGTTCAAGCTATTTTAGCGTGGTGAGTTGACTGTCATCGTGGTGAGTTGACTGTCATCGTGGTGAGTTGCTCTCTTTTTACTTTAAAAAAATTCATTGAAAAAAAACGTGTTAAATCCAATAATTCATGTAAAAAAAGTAATTTTGTTTTTTTTGTATTCGTGTTATTTCAAATTATGTCGTGTAAAAATAGAAATATTTTTTCGTATTTACTCGTGTTATTTCAAATTCGTGTAAAAATAATTCGTGTAAAAACAGAATTAGGTGTACTTTTATTATTATCGTTATTAATGTTACTTATCATTATTAAATCATTATCATTACCATCATTATCACTATAATTGTTGCTATTATTATTTTATTCCCATAACTAGCTTAGCATTCTTCTGATTATTCCTACTATTATGATGCCACTATTATTAAGATTACAATTATTATTCCCCGAGATATCATCACTAACATCAGTATTATTAGTATTAATGAGTTCGGTTATTTACTATTTCTCCCATCGATCACACCAAAATTACGAACATGGGATTAAATTGTAAAATAAAGTACCATAAAAAGAACGCTCATAAGAATTTTATTCATCATAATAGTCATCGACAGAATCGACGAGAAAGTATTGGAACATAGTTCAAACAATAAATCTTCTCGCCGACGAAGCCTTTCTCCGCGGCTAGTAATAATAACATAAATTAGATGATCTGCAATAAATTAATTTAAATAATCACAAAATTAAATAATCGCAGTAATGTTAATAACCAACCAATAATTTAAACTGATAAAACAACTAAATTTTTTCTTATTCCCAATTTTAGAAAAATTAAAATAAAAGATCCGAGCAAGGTAAATGTTATATGAAAACCACAAGCGAAAATATAAATTTTAGAATTTTCTAAGTTACCGTATATACTCGCGTATAAGTCGAGTAAATTTTAAGAGGTTTTTAAGTCCTAAATTGGAAACCCACGTATAAGTCGAAATAACAAAAATAGAAAAAAGGTTTAATGATTTCATTAAAAATTAATTTGTACGTTTTTTGACCCGCGTATAAGTCGAAGTAGCTATTTTGACTTGAAAATTTGACGTAAATTTCTCGACTTATTCGCTAGTATATACGGTATGTTATCATTTAGATGGATATCAGCAAGTGATGTCTTTAATAGGATAAACATCTTTCAAATTCTTAGAGTTGGATCCCCTAATTATAAATTATTGATTGGAAGGATGATTGGGAACAAGCCCAACAGCAAGCAGAAAGTTTTCGAACCAGAATTGAAAAGCTCAAAGAGCAGTTCCGAGAACTCGAGGGCACTTGGTTTAGTCCGGCCGAAATGAAGAAGTGGACGACCAAAATCTTTCAACTGCAGACCCAAGCCGAACAAGATCAAGTCGAAATCCTCGCGTTAAAGCTACAGATAAGGGCGCTGGAAACTAAGCTGAATCAACAACTTATCAATGAGGCAACAACAGCACAAATTCGCCCGCTGCCCACAGAGCTGACCGAGATATAACCACGGCTCCGTCAACCAAAACGAAGCGTAAGCGGTTGGGACGAAACACCCGTGAGAAGCTGAAGAAACTCAGGTTGGCAGGGCAAGGGCAGCAAGAGAAATCGAAACCGGTTCAACCATCAAAGATGTGATGGATACATGCACCCTTTGTAAATAAGCCTATAATAAATTAATGTGACTTATGTTTGACTGATGACAGAATGATCAATGTGTATTTGGAAAACAATTACGACAAGGGACCTGAGTGAAATCGGACACATATCTTCTAAAGATAATCCGTGGACCCAAAGAGTGCCCGACCATTATAGTGCAATTAGTGCGCTCACTTTTTGCAAGCACTCACCCACTTGATACAGTAACAACGTTGATTACTAAACGGGTATCAAGCGGTAAAACAATGTTGTATCCTGGGTTACACTGGTAACAGCACGAAAAGGTAAAATATTTGATCATCAGTAACCCACCAGACACATATTTAAATCAAAAAGCCGAAAATTAAACTTTACCAATCATGATAATATAATCCAAATTATTATTGCCATAAGCCAAGTCTTCATTTTTTACTTGTCGAAATATGTGGGGTAAAAGACCCGTAACGATAAGTGGTGTTGACAAGACCAGCTAGAGGAACCTCAGGATAATGAGCAATACCTTTCCAACCTACGCAGTTTTCCAAATAGATCACAAGCACAACGATTTCTGTCATACATATACTTTGAAAAGATTGCACCGAGACATTATGTGAGAAAGATTGAAAATTTCAACTAGAACCATTTCATTATGCCAACAGTGTAAGACCATAAATACCTAAAAGTAAATGGGTAAATCGAAAAATGAAATTAGTTACTCTAGGAGAACTGATTTTGATACCACAAATGATGTTGAGAACACAACTGCAATTCCGGGGAGAACAAGGAACTCGAGTTAAAAAGCGTTCCTCCTCCTTACAGTTGAATTTAGTGGCGAAAATATACTTTAACTAAATCGAATTTGTAATGTTAATTATTTTTAAAATTTGTCAAATATTTATATAAATGAATTGATTGAATAGCAAGTTCAACCATTTATTTTCGTAATAAGACAAAAATGTTTTAACAATTTTGGAAAAGTAACAAATATCCAAACTATGAATTAATTACTAATTAATAATTAGGATGTAAAGAATTAATTTATTTTGTTTTTGCTAAAATTCAGAGTATCATTTGTAATCGTTAGGTTTCAATTTAGAATTCAGATTGCATTTCTGAAATTGAGATTCACGAGTTAAAATTGTTTTTTTCAGGACTGTTGGGTTATAATTTGATGAGAAGGGGTAAAATGTATGCTTACCTGTAACCCACCATACAACTGAAAGACTTCGCAATTTTTTACATTATTCTTATTAATTTGATGCCTGTCTTCGAAATAATGTATAACTTTATTGCAATTTACTTACATTATTTTATTACTTTGTTGTAATGTTTTTTAAATTTGTTACAATATGATAACTTTATGTAAATTTACGGAAATATGTTATTTGCAATTTGATGAAAAATGTTATTACTTTGTTGTAATTTAATGATAGGTTTCATAATTTTGTGTAAAATATTTATTAAATTGTTGCCATTCACCGAAATACTTAATCTAACTTAATGAACAATTTATAACATTATTGTAATTTATTGAAAGATTTCGCAATGTTGTGATTTATTGTAATATTT
This sequence comes from Schmidtea polychroa, assembly GCA_959609185.1. NCBI lineage: Eukaryota > Metazoa > Platyhelminthes > Tricladida > Dugesiidae > Schmidtea > Schmidtea polychroa. Next base: position 1,602 of record CAUHTR010001401.1, on the reverse strand, counting down.
TTATTAATTTTGTAACTGAAATAATTTATTATTTTACTATAATTAGTGATTGAATATATTTTAAAATATATGTATTAAAATATGTACATATATTACACTGTGTTATAGAGATAGAGTAGAAGGAATAAGAATGCAAGCACATTGGTGTCATACATGTCTTCATGGGTTTCAAAAACGTCTTGTTTTTGAAAGACAGTAGGAAGAATGTATAGCGGACGACTCTATTCTCAATGTCAGAGAATAAATATATCGAATTTAAATAATGGAGTTAAACTATAAAACAGTAGTTTGTTGTCTACGCGAACTTTGAATCGATATTACCTCTAGACGAGAAACACTTCCAAAACATGAGCCGATTGCATCTGAATTTGTACTTCTTCGTCAAGGTTATCCGATCTGAAGTGAAACATTTGTTGGGAAAAACTGTATCATTCAGTTTATACAAGCATTGGATGATATAGTTTTACAGACATAGTTTATCCGTGGTATATAATTAATGGATCAAAGGAAATGATAGAACTCATTTGGGAACAGCAGGAAGAATTTACGAACCAAACTCATTGCTACCTTTGCAAAAAGATTATATATACCTGTTCGAGATCATGATCATTTTACTGGTCAATATCTCGGAGCAGCATGTCAAGATTGTAATTTGTCTAGAAGAATCAATCCGTCTTTATCTTTTGTATTTCACAATCTTTGTGGTGTTGGCGCGCTATCCGCGAAAATTTGTGTACTGGTCTAAGGGTTGATGATTTACAACACGGTGTTCACGGGTTGCCAACCTAAATAATACACCAACAGATTGTTCTCACACTATGGCACCCTCGATTTACATCGAGTTGGTACTGTACCATGATGGCGAAACAGGAGGAAACATGTGAGCTCCTGCCTCAGGACTACTCTTTCATCCTGTTCCGACTCACAACATCCGACTGCCGATAAGAGGACTTACGTCTTAACTTCACACAACTTTTACCGCACCACCTTCTCAGACACTTCCTACCGAAACGAACCCGATGAGTAATCAAGGACCCTCCTTGTTGTCACTTTAGCTCCTTTCGACTTCATAGTCTTTACTCATAGAAACATAACAAATTTTAGACAACAAAATTCTTTATTAACTACGAGAAAACTTGTTAACACAGCATGATTTGCAGATTAATCATATTTATTTTATTTAAGAGAAGTAGATTACAAGGTGATCGTTCATGGTCATTGTGCTACAGCTTCCGTGAACAGCGCTTCGAGGTCAAAGAACTCCCAGGACATTCCTGCCGTAGTAATTACGTGAAATTCGTTCGATTTATGGATTGATGATGATGAGATCACGCTGTTGTACACTTATCGCTCGTCAGGTTGTTGTTGGACCTTCTTTTCGAGTCTCCCGGCCTTTTTCCGTTTATTCCGCTCGTCTCAAAATAACTGCCGGCGTTTGGCTATTTAGCGACTACTAGCTTTTTATTTACCACCGGATGTCTCGGCAGGTTTTGGTGTTACCTGGCTGGTACCCGTGATGATTATTTCGGACGTAGCTGGCGATAAGTCGGCTTCTATACACTTGACATTTCTTCATTGGTGGTGATTCCAAGTGAGTTCGAC